>WNGS01000085.1:40165-55671 GCA_020271785.1 Procambarus virginalis | reverse complement strand
GAACAACCACCACAGTAAGGAACAACCACCACAGTACTGAACAACCACCACAGTAAGGAACAACCACCACAGTAAGGAACAACCACCACAGTAAGGAACAACCACCACAGTAAGGAACAACCACCACAGTAAGGAACAACCACCACAGTAAGGAACAACCACCACAGTAAGGAACAACCACCACAGTACTGAACAACCACCACAGTAAGGAACAACCACCACAGTACTGAACAACCACCACAGTAAGGAACAACCACCACAGTAAGGAACAACCACCACAGTACTGAACAACCACCACAGTAAGGAACAACCACCACAGTAAGGAACAACCACCACAGTAAGGAACAACCACCACAGTACTGAACAACCACCACAGTAAGGAACAACCACCACAGTAAGGAACAACCACCACAGTAGGAACAACCACCACAGTAAGGAACAACCACCACAGTAAGGAACAACCACCACAGTAAGGAACAACCACCACAGTAAGGAACAACCACCACAGTACTGAACAACCACCACAGTAAGGAACAACCACCACAGTACTGAACAACCACCACAGTAAGGAACAACCACCACAGTAAGGAACAACCACCACAGTAAGGAACAACCACCACAGTAAGGAACAACCACCACAGTAAGGAACAACCACCACAGTAAGGAACAACCACCACAGTAAGGAACAACCACCACAGTAAGGAACAACCACCACAGTAAGGAACAACCACCACAGTAAGGAACAACCACCACAGTAAGGAACAACCACCACAGTAAGGAACAACCACCACAGTAAGGAACAACCACCACAGTACTGAACAACCACCACAGTAAGGAACAACCACCACAGTAAGGAACAACCACCACAGTAAGGAACAACCACCACAGTAAGGAACAACCACCACAGTAAGGAACAACCACCACAGTAGGAACAACCACCACAGTAAGGAACAACCACCACAGTAAGGAACAACCACCACAGTAAGGAACAACCACCACAGTAAGGAACAACCACCACAGTAAGGAACAACCACCACAGTAAGGAACAACCACCACAGTAAGGAACAACCACCACAGTAAGGAACAACCACCACAGTACTGAACAACCACCACAGTAAGGAACAACCACCACAGTAAGGAACAACCACCACAGTAAGGAACAACCACCACAGTAAGGAACAACCACCACAGTAAGGAACAACCACCACAGTAAGGAACAACCACCACAGTAAGGAACAACCACCACAGTAAGGAACAACCACCACAGTAAGGAACAACCACCACAGTAAGGAACAACCACCACAGTAGGAACAACCACCACAGTACTAGGAACAACCACCACAGTAAGGAACAACCACCACAGTAAGGAACAACCACCACAGTAAGGAACAACCACCACAGTAAGGAACAACCACCACAGTAAGGAACAACCACCACAGTAAGGAACAACCACCACAGTACTGAACAACCACCACAGTAAGGAACAACCACCACAGTACTGAACAACCACCACAGTAAGGAACAACCACCACAGTACTGAACAACCACCACAGTAAGGAACAACCACCACAGTAAGGAACAACCACCACAGTACTGAACAACCACCACAGTACTGAACAACCACCACAGTAAGGAACAACCACCACAGTAAGGAACAACCACCACAGTAAGGAACAACCACCACAGTACTGAACAACCACCACAGTAAGGAACAACCACCACAGTAAGGAACAACCACCACAGTACTGAACAACCACCACAGTAAGGAACAACCACCACAGTAAGGAACAACCACCACAGTAAGGAACACCACCACAGTAAGGAACAACCACCACAGTACTGAACAACCACCACAGTAAGGAACAACCACCACAGTACTGAACAACCACCACAGTAAGGAACAACCACCACAGTAAGGAACAACCACCACAGTAAGAAACAACCACCACAGTAAGGAACAACCACCACAGTAAGGAACAACCACCACAGTAAGGAACAACCACCACAGTAAGGAACAACCACCACAGTAAGGAACAACCACCACAGTACTGAACAACCACCACAGTAAGGAACAACCACCACAGTAAGGAACAACCACCACAGTAAGAAACAACCACCACAGTAAGAACAACCACCACAGTAAGGAACAACCACCACAGTAAGGAACAACCACCACAGTAAGGAACAACCACCACAGTAGGAACAACCACCACAGTAAGGAACAACCACCACAGTAAGGAACAACCACCACAGTAAGGAACAACCACCACAGTAAGGAACAACCACCACAGTAAGGAACAACCACCACAGTACTGAACAACCACCACAGTAAGGAACAACCACCACAGTAAGGAACAACCACCACAGTAAGGAACAACCACCACAGTAGAAACAACCACCACAGTAAGAACAACCACACAGTAGGAACAACCACCACAGTAAGGAACAACCACCACAGTACTCAACAACCACCACAGTAAGGAACAACCACCACAGTACTCAACAACCACCACAGTACTCAACAACCACCACAGTTGTCAACAACCACCACAGTACTCAACAACCACCACAGTACTCAACAACCACCACAGTGTCAACAACCACCACAGTACTCAACAACCACCACAGTACTCAACAACCACCACAGTTGTCAACAACCACACAGTACACAACAACCACCACAGTACTCAACAACCACCACAGTGTCAACAACCACCACAGTTTCAACAACCACCACAGTTGTCAACAACCACCACAGTAGTCAACAACCACCACAGTGTCAACAACCACCACAGTACTCAACAACCACCACAGTTGTCAACAACCACCACAGTTGTCAACAACCACCACAGTGTCAACAACCACCACAGTTGTCAACAACCACCACAGTACTCAACAACCACCACAGTTGTCAACAACCACCACAGTTGTCAACAACCACCACAGTTGTCAACAACCACCACAGTTGTCAACAACCACCACAGTAGTCAACAACCACCACAGTGTCAACAACCACCACAGTTGTCAACAACCACCACAGTTGTCAACAACCACCACAGTACTCAACAACCACCACAGTACTCAACAACCACCACAGTTGTCAACAACCACCACAGTAGTCAACAACCACCACAGTGTCAACAACCACCACAGTACTCAACAACCACCACAGTACTCAACAACCACCCAGTTGTCAACAACCACCACAGTTGTCAACAACCACCACAGTATCAACAACCACCACAGTTGTCAACAACCACCACAGTTGTCAACAACCACCACAGTTGTCAACAACCACACAGTGCTCAACAACCACCACAGTTGTCAACAACCACCACAGTTGTCAACAACCACCACAGTAGTCAACAACCACCACAGTTGTCAACAACCACCACAGTTGTCAACAACCACCACAGTGTCAACAACCACCACAGTACTCAACAACCACCACAGTACTCAACAACCACCACAGTTGTCAACAACCACCACAGTTGTCAACAACCACCACAGTTGTCAACAACCACCACAGTACTCAACAACCACCACAGTACTCAACAACCACCACAGTTGTCAACAACCACCACAGTACACAACAACCACCACAGTACTCAACAACCACCACAGTACTCAACAACCACCACAGTGTCAACAACCACCACAGTACTCAACAACCACCACAGTACTCAACAACCACCACAGTACTCAACAACCACCACAGTACTCAACAACCACCACAGACACAACAACCACAGTACTCAACAACCACCACAGTACTCAACAACCACAACAGTACTCAACAACCACCACAGTTGTCAACAACCACCACAGTACTCAACAACCACCACAGTACTCAACAACCACCACAGTACACAACAACCACCACAGTAGTCAACAACCACCACAGTACTCAACAACCACCACAGTTGTCAACAACCACCACAGTTGTCAACAACCACCACAGTACTCAACAACCACCACAGTAGTCAACAACCACCACAGTACACAACAACCACCACAGTTGTCAACAACCACCACAGTACTCAACAACCACCACAGTACTCAACAACCACCACAGTACTCAACAACCACCACAGTACTCAACAACCACCACAGTACACAACAACCACCACAGTTGTCAACAACCACCACAGTTGTCAACAACCACCACAGTTGTCAACAACCAGCACAGTAGTCAACAACCACCACAGTTGTCAACAACCAGCACAGTAGTCAACAACCACCACAGTTGTCAACAACCACCACAGTAGTCAACAACCACCACAGTGTCAACAACCACCACAGTGTCAACAACCACCACAGTTGTCAACAACCACCACAGTACTCAACAACCACCACAGTTGTCAACAACCACCACAGTGTCAACAACCACCACAGTTGTCAACAACCACCACAGTACTCAACAACCACCACAGTACTCAACAACCACCACAGTTGTCAACAACCACCACAGTTGTCAACAACCACCACAGTTGTCAACAACCACCACAGTACTCAACAACCACCACAGTTGTCAACAACCACCACAGTACACAACAACCACCACAGTACTCAACAACCACCACAGTACTCAACAACCACCACAGTTGTCAACAACCACCACAGTTGTCAACAACCACCACAGTGTCAACAACCACCACAGTACTCAACAACCACCACAGTACTCAACAACCACCACAGTACACAACAACCACCACAGTACTCAACAACCACCAAAGTACACAACAACCACCACAGTACTCAACANCACAGTACTCAACAACCACCACAGTGTCAACAACCACCACAGTTGTCAACAACCACACAGTTGTCAACAACCACCACAGTGTCAAAACCACCACAGTTGTCAACAACCACCACAGTTGTCAACAACCACCACAGTACACAACAACCACCACAGTACTCAACAACCACCACAGTTGTCAACAACCACCACAGTGTCAACAACCACCACAGTACTCAACAACCACCACAGTTGTCAACAACCACCACAGTACAACAACCACCACAGTACTCAACAACCACAACAGTACTCAACAACCACCACAGTTGTCAACAACCACCACAGTACTCAACAACCACCACAGTACTCAACAACCACCACAGTACACAACAAACACCACAGTACTCAACAACCACCACAGTACACAACAACCACACAGTACTCAACAACCACCACAGCACTCAACAACCCCAACAGTACTCAACAACCACCACAGTTGTCAACAACCACCACAGTTGTCAACAACCACCACAGTAGTCAACAACCACCACAGTTGTCAACAACCAGCACAGTAGTCAACAACCACCACAGTTGTCCACAACAGTACTCAACAACCACCACAGTACTCAACAACCACCACAGATGTCAACAACACCACAGTTGTCAACAACCACCACAGTTGTCAACAACCACCACAGTTGTCAAAAACCCACAGTACTCAACAACCACCACAGTACTCAACAACCACCACAGTAGTCAACAACCACCACAGTTGTCAACAACCACCACAGTTGTCAACAACCACCACAGTTGTCAACAACCACCACAGTTGTCAACAACACCACAGTTGTCAAAAACCACCACAGTTGTCAACAACCACCACAGTACTCAACAACCACCACAGTACTCAACAACCACCACAGTTGTCAACAACCACCACAGTTGTCAACAACCACCACAGTTGTCAACAACCACCACAGTACTCAACAACCACCACAGTGTCAACAACCACCACAGTACACAACAACCACCACAGTACTCAACAACCACAACAGTACTCAACAACCACCACAGTTGTCAACAACCACCACAGTACTAAACACCCCACAGTACTCAACAACCACCACAGTACACAACAACCACCACAGTACTCAACAACCACCACAGTACACACAACCACACAGTATCAACAACCACCACAGTACTCAACAACCACCACAGTTGTCAGCAACCACCACAGTACTCAACAACCACCACAGTACTCAACAACCACCACAGTACACAACAACCACCACAGTAGTCAACAACCACCACAGTACTCAACAACCACAACAGTTGTCAACAACCACCACAGTACTCAACAACCACCACATTAGTCAACAACCACCACAGTACACAACAACCACCACAGTTGTCAACAACCACCACAGTACACAACAACCACCACAGTACTCAACAACCAAACAGTACTCAACAACCACACAGTACTCAACAACCACCACAGTACTCAACAACCACCACAGTACACAACAACCACCACAGTTGTCAACAACCATCACAGTTGTCAACAACCACCACAGTTGTCAACAACCACCACAGTAGTCAACAACCACCACAGTTGTCAACAACCACCACAGTAGTCAACAACCACCACAGTTGTCAACAACCACCACAGTTGTCAACAACCACCACAGTTGTCAACAACCACCACAGTACTCAACAACCACCACAGTACTCAACAACCACCAAGTTGTCAACAACCACCACAGTTGTCAACAACCACCACAGTACTCAACAACCACCACAGTTGTCAACAACCACCACAGTACTCAACAACCACCACAGTACTCAACAACCACCACAGTACTCAACAAACACCACAGTTGTCAACAACCACCACAGTGCTCAACAACCACCACAGTACTCAACAACCACCACAGTACACAACAAAAACCACCACAGTACTCAACAACCACCACAGTACTCAACAACCACCACAGTTGTCAACAACCACCACAGTACTCAACAACCACAACAGTACTCAACAACCACCACAGTTGTCAACAACCACCACAGTTGTCAACAACCACCACAGTTGTAAACAACCACCACAGTTGTCAACAACCACCACAGTTGTCAACAACCACCACAGTACTCAACAACCACCACAGTACTCAACAACCACCACAGTTGTCAACAACCACCACAGTACTCAACAACCACCACAGTACTCAACAACCACCACAGTACACAACAACCACCACAGTAGTCAACAACCACCACAGTACTCAACAACCACCACAGTTGTCAACAACCACCACAGTACTCAACAACCACCACATTAGTCAACAACCACCACAGTACACAACAACCACCACAGTTGTCAACAACCACCACAGTACACAACAACCACCATAGTACTCAACAACCATAATAGTACTCAACAACCATCATAGTACTCAACAACCACCACAGTACTCAACAACCACCACAGTACACAACAACCACCACAGTTGTCAACAACCATCACAGTTGTCAACAACCACCACAGTTGTAAACAACCAGCATAGTAGTCAACAACCACCACAGTTGTCAACAACCAGCATAGTAGTCAACAACCACCACAGTTGTCAACAACCAGCACAGTAGTCAACAACCACCACAGTGCTCAACAACCACCACAGTACACAACAACCACCACAGTTGTCAACAACCAGCATAGTAGTCAACAACCACCACAATTGTCAACAACCACCACAGTTGTCAACAACCACCACAATTGTCAACAACCACCACAGTACTCAACAACCACCACAGTACTCAACAACCACCACAGTTGTCAACAACCACCACAGTTGTCAACAACCACCACAGTACTCAACAACCACCACAGTTGTCAGCAACCACCACAGTACACAACAACCACCACAGTACTCAACAACCACAACAGTACTCAACAACCACCACAGTTGTCAGCAACCACCACAGTACTCAACAACCACCACAGTACTCAACAACCACCACAGTACACAACAAACACCACAGTACTCAACAACCACGACAGTACACAACAACCACCTCAGTACTCAACAACCACCACAGCACTCAACAACCACAACAGTACTCAACAACCACCACAGTTGTCAACAACCACCACAGTTGTCAACAACCATCATAGTAGTCAACAACCACCACAGTTGTCAACAACCAGCAGAGTAGTCAACAACCACCACAGTTGTCAACAACCAGCATAGTAGTCAACAACCACCACAGTTGTCCACAACAGTACTCAACAACCAGCACAGTACTCAACAACCAGCACAGATGTCAACAACCACCACAGTTGTCAACAACCACCACAATTGTCAACAACCACCACAGTACTCAACAACCACCACAGTACTCAACAACCACCACAGTACTCAACAACCACCACAGTTGTCAACAACCACCACAGTTGTCAACAACCACCACAGTTGTCAACAACCACCACAGTGCTCAACAACCAGCACATTTGTCAACAACCACCACAGTTGTCAACAACAAGCACAGTAGTCAACAACCACCACAGTTGTCAACAACCACCACAATTGTCAACAACCACCACAGTACTCAACAACCACCACAGTACTCAACAACCACCACAGTACTCAACAACCACCACAGTTGTCAACAACCACCACAGTTGTCAACAACCACCACAGTCGTCAACAACCACCACAGTTGTCAACAACCACCACAGTACACAGCAACCACCACAGTTGTCAACAACCACCACAGTACACAACAACCACCAGTACTCAACAACCACCACAGTACTCAACAACCACCACAGTACACAACAACCACCACAGTACTCAACAACCACCACAGCACTCAACAACCACAACAGTACTCAACAACCACCACAGTTGTCAACAACCACCACAGTTGTCAACAACCATCATAGTAGTCAACAACCACCACAGTTGTAAACAACCAGCAGAGTAGTCAACAACCACCACAGTTGTCAACAACCAGCATAGTAGTCAACAACCACCACAGTTGTCCACAACAGTACTCAACAACCAGCACAGTACTCAACAACCAGCACAGATGTCAACAACCACCACAGTTGTCAACAACCACCACAGTTGTCAACAACCACCACAGTACTCAACAACCACCACAGTACTCAACAACCACCACAGTACTCAACAACCACCACAGTTGTCAACAACCACCACAGTTGTCAACAACCACCACAGTTGTCAACAACCACCACAGTGCTCAACAACCAGCACATTTGTCAACAACCACCACAGTTGTCAACAACCAGCACAGTAGTCAACAACCACCACAGTTGTCAACAACCACCACAATTGTCAACAACCACCACAGTACTCAACAACCACCACAGTACTCAACAACCACCACAGTACTCAACAACCACCACAGTTGTCAACAACCACCACAGTTGTCAACAACCACCACAGTTGTCAACAACCACCACAGTTGTCAACAACCACCACAGTACACAACAACCACCACAGTTGTCAACAACCACCACAGTACACAACAACCACCACAGTACTCAACAACCACCACAGTACTCAACAACCACCACAGTACTCAACAACCACCACAGTACACAACAACCACCACAGTTGTCAACAACCACCACAGTTGTCAACAACCACCACAGTTGTCAACAACCACCACAGTTGTCAACAACCACCACAGTTGTCAACAACCACCACAGTACTCAACAACCACCACAGTACTCAACAACCACCACAGTTGTCAACAACCACCACAGTACTCAACAACCACCACAGTACTCAACAACCACCACAGTACACAACAACCACCACAGTTGTCAACAACCACCACAGTACTCAACAACCACCACAGTTGTCAACAACCACCACAGTACTCAACAACCACCACAGTAGTCAACAACCACCACAGTACCAACAACCACCACAGTTGTCAACAACCACCACAGTACTCAACAACCACCACAGTACTCAAACAACCACAACAGTATCAACAACCCACAGTACTCACAACCACCACAGTACTCAACAACCACCACAGTACTCAACAACCACCACAGTGTCAACAACCACCACAGTTGTCAACAACACCACCACACAGTTGTCAACAACCAGCACAGTAGTCAACAACCACCACAGTTGTCAACAACCAGCACAGTAGTCAACAACCACCACAGTTGTCAACAACCAGCACAGTAGTCAACAACCACCACAGTGTCAACAACCACCACAGTACACAACAACACCACAGTTGTCAACAACCACNTCAACAACCACCACAGTTGTCAACAACCACCACAGTAGTCAACAACCACCACAGTTGTCAACAACCACCACAGTTGTCAACAACCACCACAGTACTCAACAACCACCACAGTACTCAACAACCACCACAGTACTCAACAACCACCACAGTTTCAACAACCACCACAGTACTCAACAACCCACCACAGTATCAACAACCACCACAGTAGTCAACAACCACCACAGTTGTCAACAACCACCACAGTGTCAACAACCACCACAGTTGTCAACAACCACCACAGTACTCAACAACCACCACAGTACTCAACAACCACCACAGTATCAACAACCACCACAGTTGTCAACAACCACCACAGTTGTCAACAACCACCACAGTACTCAACAACCACCACAGTGTCAACAACCACCACAGTACACAACAACCACCACAGTACTCAACAACCACAACAGTACTCAACAACCACCACAGTTGTCAACAACCACCACAGTACTCAACAACCACCACAGTACTCAACAACCACCACAGTTGTCAACAACCACCACAGTACTCAACAACCACCACAGTACTCAACAACCACCACAGTTGTCAACAACCACCACAGTACTCAACAACCACCACAGTTGTCAACAACCACCACAGTTGTCAACAACCACCACAGTAGTCAACAACCACCACAGTTGTCAACAACCACCACAGTTGTCAACAACCACCACAGTAGTCAACAACCACCACAGTGTCAACAACCACCACAGTAGTCAACAACCACCACAGTACTCAACAACCACCACAGTTGTCAACAACCACCACAGTACTCAACAACCACCACAGTACTCAACAACCACCACAGTACTCAACAACCACCACAGTACTCAACAACCACCACAGTTGTCAACAACCACCACAGTAGTCAACAACCACCACAGTTGTCAACAACCACCACAGTAGTCAACAACCACCACAGTTGTCAACAACAGTACTCAACAACCAGCACAGTACTCAACAACCAGCACAGTTGTCAACAACCACCACAGTTGTCAACAACCACCACAGTAGTCAACAACCACCACAGTTGTCAACAACCACCACAGTTGTCAACAACCACCACAGTACTCAACAACCACCACAGTACTCAACAACCACCACAGTTGTCAACAACCACCACAGTTGTCAACAACCACCACAGTTGTCAACAACCACCACAGTACTCAACAACCACCACAGTACTCAACAACCACCACAGTACTCAACAACCACCACAGTTGTCAACAACCACCACAGTACTCAACAACCACCACAGTACTCAACAACCACCACAGTAGTCAACAACCACCACAGTTGTCAACAACCACCACAGTTGTCAACAACCACCACAGTGTCAACAACCACCACAGTACTCAACAACCACCACAGTACTCAACAACCACCACAGTATCAACAACCACCACAGTTGTCAACAACCACCACAGTTGTCAACAACCACCACAGTACTCAACAACCACCACAGTTGTCAACAACCACCACAGTACTCAACAACCACCACAGTACTCAACAACCACCACAGTACTCAACAACCACCACAGTTGTCAACAACCACCACAGTACTCAACAACCACCACAGTACTCAACAACCACCACAGTACTCAACAACCACCACAGTACTCAACAACCACCACAGTACTCAACAACCACCACAGTTGTCAACAACCACCACAGTAAACACAACCACCACAGTACTCAACAACCACCACAGTTGTCAAGAACCACCACAGTACTCAACAACCACCACAGTACTCAACAACCACCACAGTACACAACAACCACCACAGTACACAACAACCACAACAGTACTCAACAACCACCACAGTACTCAACAACCACCACAGTATTCAACAACCACCACAGTTGTCAACAACCACCACAGTTGTCAACAACCACCACAGTTGTCAACAACCACCACAGTTGTCAACAACCAGCACAGTAGTCAACAACCACCACAGTTGTCAACAACCACCACAGTAGTCAACAACCACCACAGTTGTCAACAACCACCACAGTAGTCAACAACCACCACAGTTGTCAACAACCACCACAGTAGTCAACAACCACCACAGTTGTCAACAACCACCACAGTACTCAACAACCACCACAGTACTCAACAACCACCACAGTAGTCAACAACCACCACAGTTGTCAACAACCACCACAGTTGTCAACAACCACCACAGTTGTCAACAACCACCACAGTACTCAACAACCACCACAGTACTCAACAACCACCACAGTACTCAACAACCACCACAGTTGTCAACAACCACCACAGTTGTCAACAACCACCACAGTACTCAACAACCACCACAGTTGTCAACAACCACCACAGTACTCAACAACCACCACAGTACTCAACAACCACCACAGTACTCAACAACCACCACAGTTGTCAACAACCACCACAGTACTCAACAACCACCACAGTACTCAACAACCACCACAGTTGTCAACAACCACCACAGTACACAACAACCACCACAGTACTCAACAACCACCACAGTTGTCAACAACCACCACAGTACTCAACAACCACCACAGTACTCAACAACCACCACAGTACTCAACAACCACCACAGTACTCAACAACCACCACAGTACTCAACAACCACCACAGTACTCAACAACCACCACAGTACTCAACAACCACCACAGTTGTCAACAACCACCACAGTTGTCAACAACCACCACAGTTGTCAACAACCACCACAGTACTCAACAACCACCACAGTACTCAACAACCACCACAGTACTCAACAACCACCACAGTTGTCAACAACCACCACAGTACTCAACAACCACCACAGTACTCAACAACCACCACAGTAGTCAACAACCACCACAGTTGTCAACAACCACCACAGTTGTCAACAACCACCACAGTTGTCAACAACCACCACAGTACTCAACAACCACCACAGTACTCAACAACCACCCAGTATCAACAACCACCACAGTTGTCAACAACCACCACAGTTGTCAACAACCACCACAGTACTCAACAACCACCACAGTTGTCAACAACCACCACAGTACACAACAACCACCACAGTACTCAACAACCACCACAGTACTCAACAACCACCACAGTTGTCAACAACCACCACAGTACTCAACAACCACCACAGTACTCAACAACCACCACAGTTGTCAACAACCACCACAGTACTCAACAACCACCACAGTACTCAACAACCACCACAGTTGTCAACAACCACCACAGTACTCAACAACCACCACAGTTGTCAACAACCACCACAGTTGTCAACAACCACCACAGTAGTCAACAACCACCACAGTTGTCAACAACCACCACAGTTGTCAACAACCACCACAGTTGTCAACAACCACCACAGTACTCAACAACCACCACAGTTGTCAACAACCACCACAGTACTCAACAACCACCACAGTACTCAACAACCACCACAGTACTCAACAACCACCACAGTTGTCAACAACCACCACAGTACTCAACAACCACCACAGTACTCAACAACCACCACAGTACAACAACCACCACAGTACTCAACAACCACCACAGTACTCAACAACCACCACAGTTGTCAACAACCACCACAGTACTCACAACCACCACAGTACTCAACAACCACCACAGTTGTCAACAACCACCACAGTACTCAACAACCACCACAGTACTCAACAACCACCACAGTACTCAACAACCACCACAGTACTCAACAACCACCACAGTACTCAACAACCACCACAGTACTCAACAACCACCACAGTACTCAACAACCACCACAGTTGTCAACAACCACCACAGTTGTCAACAACCACCACAGTTGTCAACAACCACCACAGTTGTCAACAACCAGCATAGTAGTCAACAACCACCACAGTTGTCAACAACCACACAGTAGTCAACAACCACCACAGTTGTCAACAACCAGCACAGTGTCAACAACCACCACAGTTGTCAACAACCACCACAGTAGTCAACAACCACCACAGTTGTCAACAACCACCACAGTTGTCAACAACCACCACAGTTGTCAACAACCACCACAGTACTCAACAACCACCACAGTACTCAACAACCACCCCAGCTATCAACAACCACCACAGTTGTCAACAACCACCACAGTTGTCAACAACCACCACAGTACTCAACAACCACCACAGTTGTCAACAACCACCACAGTACTCAACAACCACCACAGTACTCAACAACCACCACAGTACTCAACAACCACCACAGTTGTCAACAACCACCACAGTACTCAACAACCACCACAGTACTCAACAACCACCACAGTTGTCAACAACCACCACAGTACATCAACAACCACCACAGTACTCAACAACCACCACAGTTGTCAACAACCACCACAGTACTCAACAACCACCACAGTTGTCAACAACCACCACAGTTGTCAACAACCACCACAGTAGTCAACAACCACCACAGTTGTCAACAACCACCACAGTTGTCAACAACCACCACAGTTGTCAACAACCACCACAGTACTCAACAACCACCACAGTACTCAACAACCACCACAGTTGTCAAACAACCACCACAGTACTCAACAACCACCACAGTTGTCAACAACCCACAGTACACAACAACCACCACAGTACTCAACAACCACCACAGTACTCAACAACCACCACAGTTGTCAACAACCACCACAGTACTCAACAACCACCACAGTACTCAACAACCACCACAGTACTCAACAACCACCACAGTACTCAACAACCACCACAGTACTCAACAACCACCACAGTTGTCAACAACCACCACAGTACACAACAACCACCACAGTACTCAACAACCACCACAGTGTCAACAACCACCACAGTACTCAACAACCACCACAGTACTCAACAACCACCACAGTACACAACAACCACCACAGTACTCAACAACCACCACAGTACTCAACAACCACCACAGTGTCAACAAACACCCACAGTACTCAACAACCACCACAGTACTCAACAACCACCACAGTTGTCAACAACCACCACAGTACTCAACAACCAGCACAGTAGTCAACAACCACCACAGTTGTCAACAAACCACCACAGTTGTCAACAACCACCACAGTTGTCAACAACCACCACAGTACTCAACAACCACCACAGTACTCAAACCACCACAGTATCAACAACCACCACAGTGTCAACAACCACCACAGTTGTCAACAACCACCACAGTACTCAACAACCACCACAGTTGTCAACAACCACCACAGTACTCACACACCACAGTACTCAACAACCACCACAGTACTCAACAACCACCACAGTTGTCAACAACCACCACAGTACTCAACAACCACACAGTACTCACCAACAACCACCAGTATCACACACCACCACAGTACTCAACAACCACCACAGTACTCAACAACCACCACAGTTGTCAACAACCACCACAGTA
>WNGS01000083.1:42422-56657 GCA_020271785.1 Procambarus virginalis | reverse complement strand
TTATCATCACCACTTTCACCATTATCCTTATCACCATCAACAGCATCGTCATCATCTCCATCATCAGCTGATCTCCATCAAAACATCAGCAGATTATCAGGCACATCATCCTCCCCATCACTATCTTCCTCACCACCGGCACCATCCTCTCCATCATCACCATCTTCCTCATCATCATCACTAACCATAAACAAATGCCAACATTTGAAAAACCCAAAAAAAGAAATACGAATCATAAATCTGCTTTTTCCCGGACTTTCCCTCTCCGTTTCTTGCCTATCTCCTTCCTTCCTCCCCCTCCCTCCCTCCTCTTCATTCCCGCCCCCCCTTCCCCCCCCTGAAGTGCCAGTGTGCCAGCTTGTCGTAAAAGAGTGCCTGGCACCTCACAGCATGGGTCGTACCCTCAGAAACTACTCAGCGGATTGATATCAAACTTTGGCCCGACATAAAATGATTCTGTATTCTCCGTTCTGAATATACAAATATGTCTGCTCTCTGGAGTTTTTTTTTGTAAACTCTCTTTTATGAATGTATATATATGTATTTTATTTATGTAGACTATGTATATATTTGTGTATGTAGGTGAGTATGTAATGTTAGAGAACAAGTTGACAAGATTAGTAGTTACTTGGGAGAATGTAAATGATTTTCCTTATAGATTCATCACATTATTGTGGTTACATTTTAAACAAATATAAATATTAAACCCCCCAAAGACGTCCCCGAGACGTGGCGAAGTATTTTCCAGGATTCTTAAAGGATGTTAAGAAATGCTTGGTAAGCCTTTGGCTTACATATTTAATATATTATTTGTCGAGCAGGTACCAGAGTCGTGGAGGGTTGCCGATGTGGTGCCGACCCACATGAAGGGAGATAAGATCACTTGCGTCGAACTAGTGGCCAATTATACCAGAACATATTGTTGGAAAATGCCTTGAGATGATAATCGGAAATGGCATTCGTATGCATCTTGACAACAGGTTAATGAATGATTCGGAGCATAACTTTATTAAGAGGCATTCATGCTTAGCAACCAGTCTATCATTAGCAGGCAGCATACTTGAGGAAGTCGCTAGTGGAAACTGTTGCAAAATTATGTATGCTGATTAGATTATATAAATATATTAAAATGCAGAAGTACAATTAGTCCATGTGATAGTTCATTAGATAATATAATTGTACAGTAATACTATAATACAATAACAGTACAGTGCAATAACAGTAATACAATTGCAACAGTACAATAATAGATAATACAATTAGTCTATGTTGCAATTCATTAATTGCAACCACACTGAGTCGGGTAGAAGCCTTACCCCATGCCTGAAACACTGTCCCATCTCCACCATCTTACCTAACAATATCTCCCATCAATATACACTACTATTTCCACTCAACATTCAAGTCTTCGCTGATCCTCATCTTATCCAGTTCGTATCTATTGTTTGCGGGTTCTATTTTGTACTGATATTTGGAACACAAGATTAATATCTTTGTACTCACCTAGTTGTGTTTGCGGGGGTTGAGCTCTGGCTCTTTGGTCCCGCCTCTCAACCGTCAATCAACAGGTAGGTATTTGTGTACATGTACCCATGCTCAGACGCTGAGTCACAATAACGTGGCTGAAGATATGTGACCAAACCACATATCAGAAGATCAGGAGACGACGACGTTTCGGTCCGTCCAGGGGCCAGATTCACGAAGCAGTTACGCAAGTACTTACGAACGTGTACATCGTTCCTCAATCTTTGATGGCTTTGGTTACATTTATTAAACAGTTTACAAGCACGAAAACGTTCCCACTCAACTGTTGTTATTGTTATAAACAGCCTCTTGGTGCTTCGGAGCTCATTAACTGTTTAATAATTGTAAACAAAGCCGCCAAAGATTGAGAAAAGATGTACAGGTTCGTAAGTGCTTGCGTAACTGCTTCGTGATTCTGGCCATCTGCGGGGAGGTGTGTGTGTGTGTGTGTCATGTGCTTGACCTGTTAGTGGTGACCTGCCGTGTCTGCGGGGAGGTGTGTGTGTGTGTGTCATGTGCTTGACCTGTTAGTGGTGACCTGCCGTGTCTGCGGGGAGGTGTGTGTGTGTGTGTCATGTGCTTGACCTGTTAGTGGTGACCTGCCGTGTCTGCGGGGAGGTGTGTGTGTGTGTGTCATGTGCTTGACCTGTTAGTGGTGACCTGCCGTGTCTGCGGGGAGGTGAGGTCAAGGTCTTCTGGCCTTCTTATACCTGTTGCGTTTTATTCTAATTGTTCTGATGTTCAAATTCCTTGTCGAATCTGACCTTAAAGTTATGGACAGAGGTGGCTTCCACACCTTCTTCTTCAAGGAGAACTGAAGACACTCGTTTAAGTACGACTATTTCCTTGCATTGCAACGACTCATTTACGTTTCCTGCTTCCACTTGTGTCCTCTTGTCCTACTTTCTCTCAATTTAAAAGAGGCTGTCTTTGTCCACTTTGTTCCCTTAGCATCTTGTATGTCTTGATCATGCCCTCTCTCTTCCCTCTCTCCGATAATCTTCTTGCAAACTTTTAAACATCTTAAAGTGTTGTGTTTTAGTGCTCAAGGAACTGTGGATTCCATGCCGATACTGCGTATTCCGTGGGTGGTGGTGGTGTGGTGGTGGTGTTGTGGTGGTGGTGGTGCTGTTGTGTGGTGGTGGTGGTGTGGTGGAGGTCATGGTGTGGTGGTGGTGCTGTTGTGGGGATGGCTTTACGAAGAAACGAGGCAACAGGAATGACATCTACAACACCAACAGCAACAACAGCAACAACAGTAACAACAGCAACAACAGTAACAACAACAACAACAGCAACAACAGTAACAACAACAACAGTTGTATTGGAAACCCGCAAATCCTCTAGGCAATTACTTCCGGTCGACTGACCTCCGGAAGGTCCTCTATATCTCTGGCCCTCAAGTGCTTGCTTGAGTGTGCCCGCTCTGGTCACTGCTAGCTTGGGTGGCAGTTCTGGTCACCGCTTGAGTGGATGATCTGGTCACTGCTAGCTTCGGTGCCCGCTCTGGTCACTGCTTACTAGAGTGGCTGTTCTGGTCACCGCTTGAGTGCCTGCACTATCCGCTGCTTTGTGTGGCCTTCCGGTTACTGCTTGATTGAGTGGCTGTTCCGAGCACCGCTTAAACCCAAAGCAGTAACGCTCTGGTTACTGCTTGAGTGGACGCTCTGGTCACTGCTTCAACAAAACTATTTTGTCACACAGCTTGTATAAACAAAGACACACACACACCACACACACACACACACACACACACACACACACACACACCACACACACACACACACACAACAGCCTTACTTGTGCCTTACGACACTAGAAAGAAGAAGGGAGAGAGGGGACATGATAGGAACGTATAAAATACTCAGAGGGATTGACAGAGTGGACATAGACGAAATGTTCACACGGAATAGTAACAGAACGAGGGGACATGGATGGAAGTTGGAAACTCAGATGAGTCACAGAGATGTTAGGAAGTTTTCTTTTAGCGTGAGAGTAGTGGGAAAATGGAATGCACTCAAGGAACAGGTTGTGGAAGCAAATACTATTCATAATTTTAAAACCAGGTATGATAGGGAAATGGGACAGGAGTCATTGCTGTAAACAACTGATGCTCGAAAGGCGGGATCCAAGAGTCAATGCTCGATCCTGCAGACACATATAGGTGAGTACATATAGGTGAGTACACACACACACACACACACACACACACACACACACACACACACACACACACACACACACACACACACACACACTCACACACTCACACACACACACACACACACACACACACACACACACACACACACACACACACACACACACACACACACACACACACACACACACACACACACACACACACACACACACACACACACACTCACACACTCACACACTCACACACACACACACATCACACATCAAACCATGCAAGCTGATGGAGAAGATTGTGCGAAAAAAACTAGTGGAGCATCTGGAGCGAAGGAACTTTGTAACACAGCATCAACATGGGTTCAGGGATGGCAGGTCCTGCCTCACAGGGTTACTTGAATTCTACGACCAGGCAACAAAAATAAGGCAAGAAAGAGAAGGGTGGGCAGACTGCATATTTTTGGATTGTCAGAAAGCCTTTGATACAGTGCCACACAAGAGGCTAGAGCGAAAGTTGGAGATGCAGGCTGGAGTGAAAGGGAAGGTACTCCGGTGGATAGAGGAGTACCTAAGCAACAGGAGACAACGAGTCTGTGTGAGGGGTGAGGTCTCAGATTGGCGAGACGTTACAAGTGGAGTCCCGCAGGGGTCAGTCCTTGGATCTATACTCTTTCTGGTATATGTAAATGATCTCCCAGAGGGTATAGATCGTTCCTCTCAATGTTTGCCGACGATGCAAAAATTATGAGGAGGATTGAAACAGAGGATGATAGTAGGAGGCTACAAGATGACCTAGACAGACTGAGTGAATGGTCCAACAAATGGCTGTTGAAGTTCAACCCGAGTAAATGCAAAGTAATGAAACTAGGCAGTGGAAACAGGAGGCCAGACACAGGATACAGAATAGGAGATGAAGTACTTAATGAAACAGACAGAGAGAAAGATCTAGGAGTTGATATCACACCAAACCTGTCTCCTGAAGCCCACATAAAGAGAATAACGTCTGCGGCATATGCGAGGCTGGCTAACATCAGAACGGCGTTCAGGAACCTGTGTAAGGAATCATTCAGAATCTTGTACACCACATATGTAAGACCAATCCTGGAGTATGCGGCCCCAGCATGGAGCCCGTACCTTGTCAAGCACAAGACGAAGCTGGAAAAAGTCCAAAGGTATGCTACTAGACTAGTCCCAGAACTAAGAGGCATGAGTTATGAGGAAAGGCTGCGGGAAATGCAACTTACGACACTGGAAGACAGAAGAGTAAGGGGGACATGATCACAACCTACAAAATCCTCAGGGGAATCGACCGGGTAAACAAGGATGAACTATTCAACACTGGGGGGCGCGAACAAGGGGACACAGGTGGAAGCTGAGTACCCACATGAGCCACAGAGACGTTAGAAGAACTTTTTCAGTGTCAGAGTAGTTAGTAAATGGAATGCACTAGGCAGTGATGTGGTGGAGGCTGACTCCATACACAGTTTCAAATGTAGATATGATAGAGCCCAGTAGGCTCAGGAATCTGTACACCAGTTGATTGACAGTTGAGAGGCGGGACCAAAGAGCCAAAGCTCAACCCCGCAAGCACAATTAGGTGAGTACACACACACACACACACACACACACACACACACACACACACACACACACCACACCCACACACACACACACAACACACACACACACAACCACACACCACACACACACACCAACAACTAGTGAGTACAACTAGGTTAATACCATACACCACATACACACACAACACACACACACCACACCCACACACACACACACACACACACACACCACACCACACAACACACACTCCACACACATCACATTAGTGTGTGAAATACTATGAGAGTTGAGAACTTTTTATGTAGAGTAAAATTGAGGATTTATGCGAGACAGTATGACCCCCCGTGACCCCCCAGTGACCCCCAGTGACCCCCAGGCATGTATATACATATACATGCTTATGTGGGTGGCTCTTCCAATACTTAGTGAGAATGCTTTTCACCAGGACAGTTAGTACATCTCTCTCCCCTTCGTCTCTCCCCTCTACTGCTTTGATCTTTTCCCCACCTGCTTCCTCTCCCTCTCCTCCCACCACCACCACAACCATTCCATCACCACCATGTTGTTATACCATTCCTCTCCTTAAGAATTCGCCTCTCTCTCTCTCCTATCCCTTCCTTATCCTCTTCTCCCTTATTTCATCTCGGTTGTTCACTGTCCTCGTGAGCTTGCGGTGTCTCTTCACTCTTGCACTGTTCCCCTTTCCCTCCCCTCCCACAAGGCATCGGCACCTACTCCTCCCCTCCCACATTGTATTAGGAACCATTCCTCCCCTCCCTCATCCGTCCCACAAGACATCAGGTGCCTCCTTCCTCTCCCCTCCCATAGTGCGTCAGCAGGCATTCCTCTCCTCCCACAAGGCATCACCAGCCACTCCGCACACTGTCCCATCAGGTGGGCGTGGGACCCCCTCCCATCCCTCCCTCCTCCAAGATGGTTCATACCTGTCTCGTATTTTCCCCCTCGCCGTCGCCTCCTGCCTCAGCTGCGGCGACACCCGCACCACTCCCGACGGAGCCTCGCTGTTCTTCCCTGTTGTCTCGGCGCCTCTCTTACCCCTCCGTCACGTCGACCCGTCCGTCAGCGTCGACCCTCCGTCACCGTCGACCCTCCGTCATTGTCGACCCGTCAGTCAGCGTCGACCCTCCGTCAGCGTCGACCTGTCCGTCACCGTCGACCCTCCGTCATTGTCGACCCTCCGTCACCGTCGACCCTCCGTCATTGTCGACCCGTCCGTCAGCGTCGACCCGTCCGTCAGCGTCGACCCGTCCGTCACCGTCGACCCTCCGTCATTGTCGACCCGTCCCGTCAGCGTCGACCCGTCCGTCAGCGTCGACCTTCCGTTATTGTCGACCCCGTCCGTCAGCGTCGACCTTCCGTCATGTCGACTCGTCCGTCCCGTCGACCCGTCCGTCAGCGTCGACCCTCCGTCATTGTCGAACCCGTCCGTCAGCGTCGACCTTCCGTCATTGTCGACCCATCCGTCAGCGTCGACCCTCTGTCATTGTCGACCCTCCGTCATTGTCGACCCGTCCGTCACCGTCGACCCGTCTGTCACCGCCGACCCTCCGTCACCGTCGACCCGTCCGTCAGCGTCGACCCTCCGTCACCCCTCCATCAGGTGTGAGGTAAACACTATGGACTAGAGTGCTGGGCTGTAATAATAGTATAAGCGTGTTGTTTTAAACGTGAGGAAAGAGATTTACCAGTTTGGCCGAAGTAAACATAAGAACTTAAGAATCAAGGTAACGCAGAAGGCCTATTGGCCTATACGAGGCAGCTCCTATTTATATCCACCAAACTCATTCATATATATATGTTTAACCTACGCTTGAAACAAACAAGGGCTCTTATATATTATATATATTATGTTAAGCAGTAATTGGTTCCACAAATCAACAACCCTTTTACCGAACCAGTATTTACCAAGGTCTTTCCTAAATTTTCCAAGGATCTGGGAGTTATGATTAGTAAGAATTTAAACCCAAAAATCAATGCCTAAGTGTTCGTAATAAGGCAAATAGGACACTGGGATTTATTAATCGAAGCGTTAGTAACAAGACACCTGGTGTTGATCTTCAGCTATATCTTGCTCTGGTTAGGCCCCATTTAGATTATGCAGTTCAGTTTTGGACGTCATACTATAGAATGGATATAAATTCACTAGAACGCTTTCATCAGAGGATGACCAATTTAATACCGCAAATTAGAAACCTGTCATATGAAGAGTGATCTTGTACACCTCTATCATGTCACCACAAATTCTTCACCTTTCTAGAGAATGTAACTTAAGCTTTGTCAATCTCTCTTCCTATGAAAGGTTTCTAATTTGCGAGATTATCTTTGTCATCCTTCGCTGGACGCGTTCTAGTGAATTTATATCATTTCTATAGTATGGCGACCAAAACTGAACTGCATAATCTAAATGGGGCCTAACCAGAGCAAGATATAGCTGAAAAATAACACAAGGTGTTTAATACTTATGCTTCGAGAAATAAATGCCAGTGTCCTATTTGCCTTATTTTGAACATTTATTCATGTATATTTTGGATTTAAATTCTTACTTAATCATTACTACCAGATCCCTTTCAAAATCCGACTTCGCAATCTCAACACCATCTAACTCGTATCTTGTAACTTTATCATCATTACCTAGCCTCAAAACCTTACATTTGTCAGCATTAAACTGCATCTGCCAATCTTTTGGCAGTTTCAAAACCCTATTTAGATCGTCTTGAAGTGATAGAGTGATAGTGAGTTTTCTTCCGTGTATATTTCCACCCAATTTTCGTATCACACAAATGCACACTCACTGCAAGGGATGGAGAGCACACGACCGGCTGCAGACGGGGGAGAGTTCTGGATTAAAATGGATTTAACTGTATTATTTTTTTAACACTGAGTAGATATTAAGGGTTTTCAGGGCTGGGGGGCAAGTTTCTCTAGTCCTTCAAAATAGGGTAAAAAGCAGCGAGTTTTTACGTTCCGGTTTGGTCTTGGGAGCATGTTTGTAGAACGTCATTTTAGCTTGCCAAAGGGACGATCTCCAAACATGCATCTAATGGTCTTTGACACTGGGCTCGACTGGTCTATGACCGTTATCTTGAGATGGTTTCGGGGCTTAGCGTCAGCGCGGCCCGGTCCTCGACCAGGCTTCCTTTTTTTATCTTACACATCCCCAGGAAGCAGGCCGTAGCAGCTGTCTATCTCCCAGGTACCTATTTACTGCTAGATGAACAGGTACATCAGGGATGAAAGAAACTCTGCCCATTGTTTCCGCCTCCCCCGGGGATCGAACGCGGAACCTCAGGACTACGAATGCGAAGCGCTGTCCACTCAGCTGGCAGGCCCTAGTAGACTTACCTACCTACCAAGCAAACAGATTGATTGATGAAGATTAAGCTAGCCAAGAGGTGGCACGGGCATGAATAGCCCGTGATCAATCAGACATTGATTGATAAAGAATAAGCCACCCAAAGGTGGCACGGGCATGAATAGCCCGTAAGTGGTGGCCCTTTTGAGCCATTACCAGTATCAAGAGATGATACTGGAGATCTGTGGAGGTGCAACTGCACCCTGCGTGACGGGAGATGTCTCCCGGACCAAATGGTGANTGCCCCTAAGGTTTATGGGGCAATAACTGGCCACTATAACACCTGCTTTATGAGTTCAGGTCTTGCCCCCTCACTGCTGGCACTGCTGGCACTGTCCCTCACTGTTGGCACTGTCCCTCACTGCTGGCACTGTCGCTCACTGTTGGCACTGTCCCTCACTGCTGGCACTGTCGCTCACTGTTGGCACTGTCCCTCACTGTTGGGCACTGTTCCTCACTGCTGACACTGTCCCTCACTGTGGCACTGTCCCTCACTGCTGGCACTGTCCCTCACTGCTGGCACTGTCCCTCACTGTTGGCACTGTCCTCACTGCTGGCACTGTCCCTCACTGTTGGCACTGTCCCTCACTGTTGGCACTGTCCCTCACTGCTGGCACTGTCCCTCACTGTTGGCACTGTCCCTCACTGCTGGCACTGTCCCTCACTGCTGGCACTGTCCCTCACTGTTGGCACTGTCCCTCACTGCTGGCACTGTCCCTCACTGTTGGCACTGTCCCTCACTGCTGGCACTGTCCCTCACTGCTGGCACTGTCCCTCACTGCTGGCACTGTCCCTCACTGCTGGCACTGTCCCTCACTGTTGGCACTGTCCCTCACTGCTGGCACTGTCCCTCACTGCTGGCACTGTCCCTCACTGTTGGCACTGTCCCTCACTGCTGACACTGTCCCTCACTGTTGGCACTGTCCCTCACTGCTGGCACTGTCCCTCACTGTTGGCACTGTCGCTCACTGCTGGCACTGTCCCTCACTGCTGGCACTGTCCCTCACTGTTGGCACTGTCGCTCACTGCTGACACTGTCCCTCACTGCTGACACTGTCCCTCACTGCTGACACTGTCCCTCACTGTTGACACTGTCCCTCACTGCTGACACTGTCTCTCACTGTTGGCACTGTCGCTCACTGCTGGCACTGTCCCTCACTGTTGGCACTGTCCCTCACTGCTGGCACTGTCGCTCACTGCTGACACTGTCCCTCACTGCTGGCACTGCTGGCACTCTCCCTCACTACTGGCACTGTCGCTCACTGCTGGCACTGTCCCTCACTGCTGGCACTGTCCCTCACTGCTGGCACTGTCCCTCACTACTGGCACTGTCGCTCACTGCTGGCACTGTCCCTCACTGCTGGCACTGCTGACACTGTCCCTCACTGTTGGCACTGTCCCTCACTGCTGACACTGTCCCTCACTGTTGGCACTGTCCCTCACTGCTGACACTGTCCCTCACTGCTGACACTGTCCCTCACTGCTGGCACTGTCGCTCACTGCTGGCACTGTCCCTCACTGCTGACACTGTCCCTCACTGCTGGCACTGTCGCTCACTGCTGGCACTGTCCCTCACTGCTGGCACTGTCCCTCACTGCTGACACTGTCTCTCACTGCTGGCACTGCTGGCACTGTCCCTCACTGCTGGCACTGTCCCTCACTGCTGGCACTGTCCCTCACTGCTGGCACTGTCCCTCACTGCTGGCACTGTCCCTCACTGCTGGCACTCTCTCTCACTACTGACACTGTCCCTCTGCTGGCACTGTCCCTCACTGCTGGCACTGTCCCTCACTGCTGGCACTGTCCCTCACTGCTGACATTGTCCCTCACTGCTGGCACTGTCCCTCACTGCTGGCACTGCTGGCACTGTCCCTCACTGCTGGCACTGTCCCTCACTGCTGGCACTGCAGTGACGTTGACTCAGCAGCCTCAGGACGTTGACTCAGCAGCCTCAGGACGTGGACTCAGCAGCCTCAGGACGTTGACTCAGCAGCCTCAGGACGTTGACTCAGCAGCCTCAAGACGTGGACTCAGCAGCCTCAAGACGTGGACTCAGCAGCCTCAAGACGTGGACTCAGCAGCCTCAGGACGTTTACTCAGCAGCCTCGGGACGTGGACTCAACAGCCTCAGGACGTTGACTCAGCAGCCTCAAGACGTGGACTCAGCAGCCTCAAGACGTGGACTCAGCAGCCTCAGGACGTGGACTCAGCAGCCTCAAGACGTGGACTCAGCAGCCTCAAGACGTGGACTCAGCAGCCTCAAGACGTGGACTCAACAGCCTCAAGACGTGGACTCAGCAGCCTCAAGACGTGGACTCAGCAGCCTCAAGACGTGGACTCAGGAGCCTCGGGACGTGGACTCAGGAGCCTCAGGACGTGGACTCATCAGCCTCGGGACGTGGACTCGGCAGCCTCGGGACGTGGACTGAGCAGCCTCGGGACGTGGACGCAGCAGCCTCGGGACGTGGATTCAGCAGCCTCAAGACGTGGACTCAGTGCTAGCCTCAAGACGGGGAGCTCAGCAGCACCTACCGGGACGTGGTACTCAGCGAGGCCTCAGATACGTGGACATCAGTCGATCCGTCAAGACGGGGAACTCAGCAGGCCTCAAGACGACGTGGACCATCAGCAGCCTCATGGCGACGTTGACCGATCAGCAGCCTAAGGGACGTGGACTCAACCGCCTCCTGGGACGTTGACTGCAGCCAGCCATCAGCGACACGTGGGACTCAGCAACCAGTCTAGGGATCGTGGACCTCAGCACTGCCTCAAGGACTGTCGTGACTCACAGCGCTCGGGACGTTGACTCAGCAGCCTCGGGACGTGGACTCAGGAGCCTCAGGACGTGGACTCATCAGCCTCGGGACGTGGACTCAGGAGCCTCGGGACGTGGACTCAGGAGCCTCGGGACGTGGACTCAGGAGCCTCGGGACGTGGACTCAGGAGCCTCGGGACGTGGACTCAGGAGCCTCGGGACGTGGACTCAGGAGCCTCGGGACGTGGACTCAGGAGCCTCGGGACGTGGACTCAGGAGCCTCGGGACGTGGACTCAGGAGCCTCGGGACGTGGACTCAGGAGCCTCGGGACGTGGACTCAGGAGCCTCGGGACGTGGACTCAGGAGCCTCGGGACGTGGACTCAGGAGCCTCAGGACGTGGACTCATCAGCCTCGGGACGTGGACTCGGCAGCCTCGGGACGTGGACTGAGCAGCCTCGGGACGTGGACGCAGCAGCCTCGGGACGTGGACTCAGCAGCCTGAGGGCCGTGGACTCAACAGCCTCAGGACGTTGACTCAGCACGTCCTTCAAGGACAGTGGACTCACAGTCCTCAGGGATCGTGGGACATCACATGCAGCCTCAGGACGTGGACTCATCAGCCTCGGGACGTGGACTCGGCAGCCTCGGGACGTGGACTGAGCAGCCTCGGGACGTGGACTCAGGAGCCTCGGGACGTGGACTCAGGAGCCTCGGGACGTGGACTCAGGAGCCTCGGGACGTGGACTCAGGAGCCTCGGGACGTGGACTCAGGAGCCTCAGGACGTGGACTCAACAGCCTCAGGACGTTGTGGACGTTCAGCAGCCTCAGGACGTGGACCCAGCAGCCTCGGGACGTGGACTCAGGAGCCTCAGGACGTGGACTCATCAGCCTCGGGACGTGGACTCAGCATGCCTCCTCGGACACGGGGACCCATCCAGCGCGTTCAGGCGAGCTGGACGCATGCAGCCTCTGGGACGGGTGGGACTCGTCATGCCGTCAGCGGGAACCCAGTCAGCCAAAGAGGTGGAAACTGGGCGTGAAGAAATGCTGTGGGATTTCTGGTGTCCACTCACGATGGCGGACAAATGAAGCGGTTAATTTCCTTCCCTGGATCTCCAGCGGCCCAGATGGAAAAGAGGGGAAAAAAGGAGGAAAGAAGGAAATATCAAGTAATATGCGTGCGTCGGTGACCAAACGTAATTCTGTTTAAGAAGAATGCGTGTGTGAAGATATTGTATACTGAAGGGAGCCGCGGTGACCGTCTGACAGACACGCGAGATTTTCCCGCGCTCTGCCACTGTAAGACATGTCAGCGCCAAATATTTCGCCCCCCCCCCCCCCCCCGCCCGCTTCTTGCTCCGTCTCATGGAGTGTTTTTTTAGCTGTGTTTGTTCATTCAGTAAACTACGCGAATAAACTTCCAACAATTTATTATTGTATTCTGTTATTCGTTGTTTGAATTTGTACTCCAGAACTTTTCCGTATTCTGCAACCTGGTAGACCTGTCCACCGCCAAAAATTCCCATCCTTCGCAAGATTTTGGTTTATCCACTCCGAATGTCGCCCGCCAACAGTCCACTGAGGTGGAATCAATACAGTGTGATGGGAGCCTGGCTGCGAGATGGTCAAGCGTGCTCTGGAAACATGGGTGGAAGCAGAACAAACAGGAGGCAGAAGAGAAGAGAGGAGAGGGGCAGATGAGCGCCTGGCGTTGGACTGATCCGATATTGGGTTATGCTTGTGCATAGCACATCATGATATCCGAAATGATGTTTACTGCAGCGCCCCGTGCATGTTTCCATTGTGAAGAGTCTGCCACGAAATATTCTCCTGGTGCTGGAGTTGACGCCTCAGCGTGCACACGGAGAGCTGCGGCTCGCTGCGAGCGGCTGCTGACGGCTGCTGCTGCTGCTGCTGCGGCTGCCTGCTGGGCTGCACTGCTGCTGCGGAGCTGCTGCTGACCTGTGTCCGCTGATGACTAGCGGCGTGCTGCGGCACTAGCTCGCTGATGCTGCTATCCTCGGCCCAGCTCTGCGGCTCCGACTAGCTTGTATCCGGCCCACACATAGGACTTGCCCAGGACGTGCGCTAACCTGTTACTGCCCAGGTCATCGGATTGTCTGAATCCGCTACTGCTGGTCGTCCGGACACGTACATATTGCCTATGACGTCCTCCGCCCCCCCGAAAGACCCGGTGTAAATCAATGTTACGCCCGTCTATTCGAGTTCAAAACCGCTGGCTACGAGAGTGCTGTCTGTAGCGCGACTACTGAACTACCATGCTTGGGACTGGACAGGTAGAGCCCGAGCGGGTCTCAGCTTCCACTTCGCAGGTCGGCGTGGTGCGTAATTCGCCCGACCGTGCACCAATAGCTGGTTCGGCCCCCATTCCCTTTCACCGGGTACAGGACTCCCCATCCCAAAGCCTTATCACGATCCCCTTTCCAAGTGCGTACTATATAGCGGTAATGGCTTGGTGCTTTTCCCTGATAGTCCCAGTTCCCTCCCCTTCAGACCTCTGCCTGAATACCCCGCTCCTGTAGTCCCCTCCGTCAGGACAAGCCTACCTAATCCTGTTTCTAGAAAGACTGCAACAGCTCAACCAGTTAAACGATGTTAATGATAACCACAGTCGCGGTACAGTATAGCATTTACGCACTATGGTGGGACTCAAGCGTTGGCCTACACGGGACTCCCGTCATCCTCCAGACAGGGAGCAAGCTTTGGTAATCATGCGATCATTGACGGGAAAGATCTTTTGTGTTCTAGCCCGTGTACTATGTGTCGGTTTGTAGGTGTCTAGTGTGATCTAGAACTGTACATTGACTGAATAGTAACAGCT
>WNGS01000081.1:21082-38312 GCA_020271785.1 Procambarus virginalis | reverse complement strand
CCTGGTGAGTGTGCCTGGTCCACACTGGGCATGTTACCTGGTGAGTGTGTCTGGTCCACACTGGACATGTTACCTGGTGAGTGTGCCTGGTCCACACTGGGCATGTTACCTGGTGAGTGTGCCTGGTCCACACTGGGCATGTTACCTGGTGAGTGTGCCTGGGGTCCACACTGGGCATGTTACCTGGTGAGTGTGTCTGGTCCACACTGGGCATGTTACCTGGTGAGTGTGCCTGGTCCACACTGGGCATGTTACCTGGTGAGTGTGTCTGGTCCACACTGGGCATGTTACCTGGTGAGTGCCTGGTCCACACTGGGCATGTTACCTGGTGAGTGTGTCTGGTCCACACTGGGCATGTTACCTGGTGAGTGTGTCTGGGGTCCACACTGGGCATGTTACCTGGTGAGTGTGCCTGGTCCACACTGGGCATGTTACCTGGTGAGTGTGTCTGGGGTCCACACTGGGCATGTTACCTGGTGAGTGTGCCTGGTCCACACTGGGCATGTTACCTGGTGAGTGTGTCTGGGGTCCACACTGGGCATGTTACCTGGTGAGTGTGCCTGGTCCACACTGGGCATGTTACCTGGTGAGTGTGCCTGGTCCACACTGGGCATGTTACCTGGTGAGTGTGCCTGGGGTCCACACTGGGCATGTTACCTGGTGAGTGTGTCTGGTCCACACTGGGCATGTTACCTGGTGAGTGTGTCTGGGGTCCACACTGGGCATGTTACCTGGTGAGTGTCTGGTCCACACTGGCATGTTACCTGGTGAGTGTGTCTGGTCCACACTGGTCATGTTACCTGGTGAGTGTGTCTGGGGTCCACACTGGGCATGTTACCTGGTGAGTGTGTCTGGGGTCCACACTGGGCATGTTACCTGGTGAGTGTGTCTGGTCCACACTGGTCATGTTACCTGGTGAGTGTGTCTGGGGTCCACACTGGGCATGTTACCTGGTGAGTGTGTCTGGTCCACACTGGGCATGTTACCTGGTGAGTGTGTCTGGGGTCCACACTGGGCATGTTACCTGGTGAGTGTGTCTGGGGTCCACACTGGGCATGTTACCTGGTGAGTGTGTCTGGTCCACACTGGGCATGTTACCTGGTGAGTGTGTCTGGTCCACACTGGTCATGTTACCTAATGAGTGTGTCTGGTCCACACTGGTCATGTTACCTAATGAGTGTGTCTGGGGTCCACACTGGTCATGTTACCTAATGAGTGTGTCTGGGGTCCACACTGGTCATGTTACCTGGTGAGTGTGCCGGGGTCCACACTGGGCATGTTACCTGGTGAGTGTGTCTGGTCCACACTGGGCATGTTACCTGGTGAGTGTGCCTGAGTCCACACTGGCATGTTACCTGGTGAGTGTGTCTGGGGTCCACACTGGGCATGTTACCTGGTGAGTGTGCCTGGTCCACACTGGGCATGTTACCTGGTGAGTGTGCCTGGGTCCACACTGGCATGTTACCTGGTGAGTGTGTCTGGGGTCCACACTGGGCATGTTACCTGGTGAGTGTGCTGGTCCACACTGGGCATGTTACCTGGTGAGTGTGTCTGGTCCACACTGGGCATGTTACCTGGTGAGTGTGCCTGGTCCACACTGGGCATGTTACCTGGTGAGTGTGTCTGGTCCACACTGGGCATGTTACCTGGTGAGTGTGTCTGGGGTCCACACTGGGCATGTTACCTGGTGAGTGTGCCTGGGGTCCACACTGGTCATGTTACCTGGTGAGTGTGCCTGGGGTCCACACTGGGCATGTTACCTGGTGAGTGTGTCTGGGGTCCACACTGGGCATGTTACCTGGTGAGTGTGCCTGGGGTCCACACTGGGCATGTTACCTGGTGAGTGTGCCTGGGTCCACACTGGGCATGTTACCTGGTGAGTGTGCCTGGTCCACACTGGGCATGTTACCTGGTGAGTGTGCCTGGTCCACACTGGGCATGTTACCTGGTGAGTGTGCCTGGGGTCCACACTGGCATGTTACCTGGTGAGTGTGTCTGGTCCACACTGGGCATGTTACCTGGTGAGTGTGTCTGGGTCCACACTGGGCATGTTACCTGGTGAGTGTGCCTGGGGTCCACACTGGGCATGTTACCTGGTGAGTGTGTCTGGGGTCCACACTGGTCATGTTACCTGGTGAGTGTGCCTGGGTCCACACTGGGCATGTTACCTGGTGAGTGTGTCTGGGGTCCACACTGGGCATGTTACCTGGTGAGTGTGTCTGGGGTCCACACTGGGCATGTTACCTGGTGAGTGTGCCTGGGGTCCACACTGGGCATGTTACCTGGTGAGTGTGCCTGGGGTCCACACTGGGCATGTTACCTGGTGAGTGTGTCTGGGGTCCACACTGGGCATGTTACCTGGTGAGTGTGCCTGGTCCACACTGGGCATGTTACCTGGTGAGTGTGCCTGGGGTCCACACTGGGCATGTTACCTGGTGAGTGTGTCTGGTCCACACTGGGCATGTTACCTGGTGAGTGTGCTGGGGTCCACACTGGGCATGTTACCTGGTGAGTGTGCCTGGGGTCCACACTGGGCATGTTACCTGGTGAGTGTGCCTGGTCCACACTGGGCATGTTACCTGGTGAGTGTGTCTGGTCCACACTGGGCATGTTACCTGGTGAGTGTGCCTGGTCCACACTGGGCATGTTACCTGGTGAGTGTGTCTGGTCCACACTGGGCATGTTACCTGGTGAGTGTGCCTGGTCCACACTGGGCATGTTACCTGGTGAGTGTGCCTGGGGTCCACACTGGGCATGTTACCTGGTGAGTGTGCCTGGGGTCCACACTGGGCATGTTACCTGGTGAGTGTGCCTGGTCCACACTGGGCATGTTACCTGGTGAGTGTGCCTGGGGTCCACACTGGGCATGTTACCTGGTGAGTGTGCCTGGGGTCCACACTGGGCATGTTACCTGGTGAGTGTGTCTGGTCCACACTGGGCATGTTACCTGGTGAGTGTGCCTGGTCCACACTGGGCATGTTACCTGGTGAGTGTGCCTGGTCCACACTGGGCATGTTACCTGGTGAGTGTGCCTGGTCCACACTGGGCATGTTACCTGGTGAGTGTGCCTGGTCCACACTGGGCATGTTACCTGGTGAGTGTGCCTGGGGTCCACACTGGGCATGTTACCTGGTGAGTGTGCCTGGTCCACACTGGGCATGTTACCTGGTGAGTGTGTCTGGTCCACACTGGGCATGTTACCTGGTGAGTGTGTCTGGTCCACACTGGGCATGTTACCTGGTGAGTGTGCCTGGGGTCCACACTGGGCATGTTACCTGGTGAGTGTGCCTGGTCCACACTGGGCATGTTACCTGGTGAGTGTGTCTGGGTCCACACTGGCATGTTACCTGGTGAGTGTGCCTGGGGTCCACACTGGGCATGTTACCTGGTGAGTGTGCCTGGGGTCCACACTGGGCATGTTACCTGGTGAGTGTGCCTGGTCCACACTGGGCATGTTACCTGGTGAGTGTGCCTGGTCCACACTGGGCATGTTACCTGGTGAGTGTGCCTGGGGTCCACACTGGGCATGTTACCTGGTGAGTGTGCCTGGTCCACACTGGGCATGTTACCTGGTGAGTGTGCCTGGTCCACACTGGGCATGTTACCTGGTGAGTGTGCCTGGTCCACACTGGGCATGTTACCTGGTGAGTGTGTCTGGGGTCCACACTGGGCATGTTACCTGGTGAGTGTGCCTGGTCCACACTGGGCATGTTACCTGGTGAGTGTGTCTGGGGTCCACACTGGTCATGTTACCTGGTGAGTGTGCCTGGGGTCCACACTGGGCATGTTACCTGGTGAGTGTGCCTGGTCCACACTGGGCATGTTACCTGGTGAGTGTGTCTGGTCCACACTGGGCATGTTACCTGGTGAGTGTGTCTGGTCCACACTGGTCATGTTACCTGGTGAGTGTGCCTGGTCCACACTGGGCATGTTACCTGGTGAGTGTGCCTGGTCCACACTGGGCATGTTACCTGGTGAGTGTGCCTGGGGTCCACACTGGGCATGTTACCTGGTGAGTGTGTCTGGGGTCCACACTGGGCATGTTACCTGGTGAGTGTGCCTGGGGTCCACACTGGGCATGTTACCTGGTGAGTGTGTCTGGGGTCCACACTGGGCATGTTACCTGGTGAGTGTGCCTGGGGTCCACACTGGGCATGTTACCTGGTGAGTGTGTCTGGGGTCCACACTGGGCATGTTACCTGGTGAGTGTGCCTGGGGTCCACACTGGGCATGTTACCTGGTGAGTGTGCCTGGGGTCCACACTGGGCATGTTACCTGGTGAGTGTGTCTGGGGTCCACACTGGGCATGTTACCTGGTGAGTGTCTGGGGTCCACACTGGGCATGTTACCTGGTGAGTGTGCCTGGGTCCACACTGGGCATGTTACCTGGTGAGTGTGTCTGGGGTCCACACTGGGCATGTTACCTGGTGAGTGTGTCTGGGGTCCACACTGGGCATGTTACCTGGTGAGTGTGTCTGGTCCACACTGGGCATGTTACCTGGTGAGTGTGCCTGGGGTCCACACTGGGCATGTTACCTGGTGAGTGTGTCTGGGGTCCACACTGGGCATGTTACCTGGTGAGTGTGCCTGGGGTCCACACTGGGCATGTTACCTGGTGAGTGTGTCTGGGGTCCACACTGGGCATGTTACCTGGTGAGTGTGTCTGGGGTCCACACTGGGCATGTTACCTGGTGAGTGTGTCTGGGGTCCACACTGGGCATGTTACCTGGTGAGTGTGTCTGGGGTCCACACTGGGCATGTTACCTGGTGAGTGTGCCTGGTCCACACTGGGCATGTTACCTGGTGAGTGTGTCTGGGTCCACACTGGGCATGTTACCTGGTGAGTGTGCCTGGTCCACACTGGGCATGTTACCTGGTGAGTGTGTCTGGGGTCCACACTGGGCATGTTACCTGGTGAGTGTGCCTGGGGTCCACACTGGGCATGTTACCTGGTGAGTGTGCCTGGGGTCCACACTGGGCATGTTACCTGGTGAGTGTGCCTGGGGTCCACACTGGGCATGTTACCTGGTGAGTGTGCCTGGGTCCACACTGGGCATGTTACCTGGTGAGTGTGCCTGGGGTCCACACTGGGCATGTTACCTGGTGAGTGTGTCTGGTCCACACTGGGCATGTTACCTGGTGAGTGTGTCTGGGGTCCACACTGGGCATGTTACCTGGTGAGTGTGTCTGGTCCACACTGGGCATGTTACCTGGTGAGTGTGTCTGGTCCACACTGGGCATGTTACCTGGTGAGTGTGTCTGGTCCACACTGGTCATGTTACCTGGTGAGTGTGTCTGGGGTCCACACTGGGCATGTTACCTGGTGAGTGTGTCTGGTCCACACTGGTCATGTTACCTGGTGAGTGTGTCTGGGGTCCACACTGGGCATGTTACCTGGTGAGTGTGTCTGGTCCACACTGGTCATGTTACCTGGTGAGTGTGTCTGGGTCCACACTGGGCATGTTACCTGGTGAGTGTGTCTGGGGTCCACACTGGGCATGTTACCTGGTGAGTGTGTCTGGTCCACACTGGGCATGTTACCTGGTGAGTGTGTCTGGGGTCCACACTGGGCATGTTACCTGTGAGTGTGTCTGGTCCACACTGGGCATGTTACCTGGTGAGTGTGTCTGGTCCACACTGGGCATGTTACCTGGTGAGTGTGTCTGGTCCACACTGGGCATGTTACCTGGTGAGTGTGTCTGGGTCCACACTGGCATGTTACCTGGTGAGTGTGTCTGGGGTCCACACTGGCATGTTACCTGGTGAGTGTGCCTGGGGTCCACACTGGGCATGTTACCTGGTGAGTGTGCCTGGGGTCCACACTGGGCATGTTACCTGGTGAGTGTGCCTGGTCCACACTGGGCATGTTACCTGGTGAGTGTGTCTGGTCCACACTGGGCATGTTACCTGGTGAGTGTGCCTGGTCCACACTGGGCATGTTACCTGGTGAGTGTGTCTGGGGTCCACACTGGTCATGTTACCTGGTGAGTGTCTGGGTCCACACTGGGCATGTTACCTGGTGAGTGTGTCCTGGGGTCCACACTGGTCATGTTACCTGGTGAGTGTGTCTGGGGTCCACACTGGGCATGTTACCTGGTGAGTGTGCCTGGGGTCCACACTGGGCATGTTACCTGGTGAGTGTGTCCTGGGGTCCACACTGGGCATGTTACCTGGTGAGTGTGCCTGGGGTCCACACTGGGCATGTTACCTGTGATGTGTCTGGGGTCCACACTGGCATGTTACCTGGTGAGTGTGCCTGGTCCACACTGGTCATGTTACCTGGTGAGTGTGTCTGGTCCACACTGGGCATGTTACCTGGTGAGTGTGCCTGGGGTCCACACTGGGCATGTTACCTGGTGAGTGTGCTGGGGTCCACACTGGGCATGTTACCTGGTGAGTGTGTCTGGTCCACACTGGGCATGTTACCTGTGAGTGTGTCTGGGGTCCACACTGGTCATGTTACCTGAGGAGTGTCTGGGGTCCACACTGGGCATGTTACCTGGTGAGTGTGCCTGGTCCACACTGGGCATGTTACCTGGTGAGTGTGTCTGGTCCACACTGGCATGTTACCTGGTGAGTGTGCTGGTCCACACTGGGCATGTTACCTGGTGAGTGTGTCTGGTCCACACTGGGCATGTTACCTGAGTGTGCCTGGGGTCCACACTGGGCATGTTACCTGGTGAGTGTGCTGGGGTCCACACTGGGCATGTTACCTGGTGAGTGTGTCTGGGTCCACACTGGGCATGTTACCTGGTGAGTGTGTCTGGTCCACACTGGGCATGTTACCTGGTGAGTGTGTCTGGGGTCCACACTGGGCATGTTACCTGGTGAGTGTGCCTGGTCCACACTGGGCATGTTACCTGGTGAGTGTGTCTGGGTCCACACTGGGCATGTTACCTGGTGAGTGTGTCTGGTCCACACTGGGCATGTTACCTGGTGAGTGTGTCTGGGGTCCACACTGGCATGTTACCTGGTGAGTGTGCCTGGTCCACACTGGGCATGTTACCTGGTGAGTGTGTCTGGTCCACACTGGGCATGTTACCTGGTGAGTGTGCCTGGTCCACACTGGGCATGTTACCTGGTGAGTGTGCCTGGGGTCCACACTGGGCATGTTACCTGGTGAGTGTGTCGGGGTCCACACTGGGCATGTTACCTGGTGAGTGTGCCTGGGTCCACACTGGGCATGTTACCTGGTGAGTGTGCCTGGTCCACACTGGGCATGTTACCTGGTGAGTGTGTCTGGGGTCCACACTGGGCATGTTACCTGGTGAGTGTGCCTGGTCCACACTGGGCATGTTACCTGGTGAGTGTGCCTGGGGTCCACACTGGGCATGTTACCTGGTGAGTGTGCCTGGGTCCACACTGGCATGTTACCTGGTGAGTGTGCCTGGTCCACACTGGGCATGTTACCTGGTGAGTGTGCCTGGTCCACACTGGGCATGTTACCTGGTGAGTGTGTCTGGGGTCCACACTGGGCATGTTACCTGGTGATGTGTCCTGGGTCCACACTGGGCATGTTACCTGGTGAGTGTGCCTGGTCCACACTGGGCATGTTACCTGGTGAGTGTGCCTGGGTCCACACTGGGCATGTTACCTGGTGAGTGTGCCTGGTCCACACTGGGCATGTTACCTGGTGAGTGTGTCTGGTCCACACTGGGCATGTTACCTGGTGAGTGTGTCGGGTCCACACTGGGCATGTTACCTGGTGAGTGTCCTGGGGTCCACACTGGGCATGTTACCTTGAGTGTGCCTGGGGTCCACACTGGGCATGTTACCTGGTGAGTGTGCCTGGTCCACACTGGGCATGTTACCTGGTGAGTGTGCCTGGGTCCACACTGGGCATGTTACCTGGTGAGTGTGCTTGGGGTCCACACTGGGCATGTTACCTGGTGAGTGTGCCTGGGGTCCACACTGGGCATGTTACCTGGTGAGTGTGCCTGGGGTCCACACTGGGCATGTTACCTGGTGAGTGTGTCTGGGGTCCACACTGGGCATGTTACCTGGTGAGTGTGTCTGGTCCACACTGGGCATGTTACCTGGTGAGTGTGTCTGGTCCACACTGGCATGTTACCTGGTGAGTGTGCTGGGGTCCACACTGGGCATGTTACCTGGTGAGTGTGCCTGGGGTCCACACTGGCATGTTACCTGGTGAGTGTGCCTGGGTCCACACTGGGCATGTTACCTGGTGAGTGTGTCCTGGGTCCACACTGGGCATGTTACCTGGTGAGTGTGTCCTGGGGTCCACACTGGCATGTTACCTGGTGAGTGTGCCTGGGTCCACACTGGGCATGTTACCTGGTGAGTGTGCCTGGTCCACACTGGGCATGTTACCTGGTGAGTGTGTCTGGTCCACACTGGTCATGTTACCTGGTGAGTGTGTCTGGGGTCCACACTGGGCATGTTACCTGGTGAGTGTGTCTGGTCCACACTGGTCATGTTACCTGGTGAGTGTGTCTGGTCCACACTGGTCATGTTACCTGGTGAGTGTGTCTGGGTCCACACTGGTCATGTTACCTGGTGAGTGTGTCTGGGGTCCACACTGGGCATGTTACCTGGTGAGTGTGCTGGTCCACACTGGTCATGTTACCTGGTGAGTGTGTCTGGGGTCCACACTGGGCATGTTACCTGGTGAGTGTGTCTGGTCCACACTGGGCATGTTACCTGGTGAGTGTGTCTGGTCCACACTGGGCATGTTACCTGGTGAGTGTGTCTGGTCCACACTGGGCATGTTACCTGGTGAGTGTGTCTGGTCCACACTGGTCATGTTACCTGGTGAGTGTGTCTGGGTCCACACTGGTCATGTTACCTGGTGAGTGTGTCTGGGGTCCACACTGGTCATGTTACCTGGTGAGTGTGCCTGGGGTCCACACTGGCATGTTACCTGGTGAGTGTGCCTGGGTCCACACTGGGCATGTTACCTGGTGAGTGTGCCTGGTCCACACTGGGCATGTTACCTGGTGAGTGTGTCTGGGGTCCACACTGGTCATGTTACCTGGTGAGTGTGCCTGGTCCACACTGGGCATGTTACCTGGTGAGTGTGTCTGGGCCACACTGGGCATGTTACCTGGTGAGTGTGTCTGGGTCCACACTGGCATGTTACCTGGTGAGTGTGTCTGGTCCACACTGGGCATGTTACCTGGTGAGTGTGTCTGGGGTCCACACTGGTCATGTTACCTGGTGAGTGTGTCTGGGGTCCACACTGGTCATGTTACCTGGTGAGTGTGTCTGGTCCACACTGGGCATGTTACCTGGTGAGTGTGTCTGGGGTCCACACTGGTCATGTTACCTGGTGAGTGTGTCCTGGTCCACACTGGGCATGTTACCTGTGAGTGTGTCTGGTCCACACTGGGCATGTTACCTGGTGAGTGTGTCTGGTCCACACTGGTCATGTTACCTGGTGAGTGTGTCTGGGTCCACACTGGGCATGTTACCTGGTGAGTGTGTCTGGGGTCCACACTGGTCATGTTACCTGGTGAGTGTGCCTGGGTCCACACTGGGCATGTTACCTGGTGAGTGTGCTGGGGTCCACACTGGGCATGTTACCTGGTGAGTGTGCCTGGTCCACACTGGCATGTTACCTGGTGAGTGTGTCTGGGGTCCACACTGGTCATGTTACCTGGTGAGTGTGCCTGGTCCACACTGGTCATGTTACCTGGTGAGTGTGTCTGGGGTCCACACTGGTCATGTTACCTAATGAGTGTGTCTGGGTCCACACTGGTCATGTTACCTGGTGAGTGTGCCTGGGGTCCACACTGGTCATGTTACCTGGTGAGTGTGTCTGGGTCCACACTGGGCATGTTACCTGGTGAGTGTGTCTGGGTCCACACTGGCATGTTACCTGGTGAGTGTGTCTGGGGTCCACACTGGGCATGTTACCTGGTGAGTGTGCCTGGTCCACACTGGGCATGTTACCTGGTGAGTGTGTCTGGGTCCACACTGGTCATGTTACCTGGTGAGTGTGCCTGGTCCACACTGGTCATGTTACCTGGTGAGTGTGTCTGGGGTCCACACTGGGCATGTTACCTATGAGTGTGCCTGGGGTCCACACTGGTCATGTTACCTGGTGTGTGCCTGGGTCCACACTGGCATGTTACCTGGTGAGTGTGTCTGGGTCCACACTGGTCATGTTACCTGGTGAGTGTGTCTGGGGTCCACACTGGTCATGTTACCTGGTGATGTGTCTGGGGTCCACACTGGTCATGTTACCTGGTGAGTGTGCTGGTCCACACTGGGCATGTTACCTGGTGAGTGTGTCTGGTCCACTGGGCATGTTACCTGGTGAGTGTGTCTGGTCCACACTGTCATGTTACCTGGTGAGTGTGTCTGGGGTCCACACTGGTCATGTTACCTGGTGAGTGTGTCTGGGGTCCACACTGGGCATGTTACCTGGTGAGTGTGCCTGGGTCCACACTGGGCATGTTACCTGGTGAGTGTGTCTGGGGTCCACACTGGCATGTTACCTGGTGAGTGTGTCTGGTCCACACTGGTCATGTTACCTGGTGAGTGTGTCTGGGGTCCACACTGGGCATGTTACCTGGTGAGTGTGCCTGGTCCACACTGGTCATGTTACCTGGTGAGTGTGTCTGGGGTCCACACTGGGCATGTTACCTGGTGAGTGTGTCTGGTCCACACTGGGCATGTTACCTGGTGAGTGTGTCTGGGGTCCACACTGGGCATGTTACCTTGTGAGTGTGCCTGGTCCACACTGGGCATGTTACCTGGTGAGTGTGTCTGGTCCACACTGGGCATGTTACCTGGTGAGTGTGCTGGTCCACACTGGGCATGTTACCTGGTGAGTGTGCCTGGGGTCCACACTGGGCATGTTACCTGGTGAGTGTGTCTGGGGTCCACACTGGGCATGTTACCTGGTGAGTGTGCCTGGTCCACACTGGGCATGTTACCTGGTGAGTGTGTCCTGGTCCACACTGGGCATGTTACCTGGTGAGTGTGTCTGGGGTCCACACTGGGCATGTTACCTGGTGAGTGTGCCTGTCCACACTGGGCATGTTACCTGGTGAGTGTGCCTGGGGTCCACACTGGGCATGTTACCTGGTGAGTGTGCCTGGTCCACACTGGTCATGTTACCTGGTGAGTGTGCCTGGTCCACACTGGGCATGTTACCTGGTGAGTGTGCCTGGTCCACACTGGCATGTTACCTGGTGAGTGTGTCTGGGGTCCACACTGGGCATGTTACCTGGTGAGTGTGTCTGGGGTCCACACTGGGCATGTTACCTGGTGACTGTGCCTGGTCCACACTGGGCATGTTACCTGGTGAGTGTGCCTGGGGTCCACACTGGGCATGTTACCTGGTGACTGTGCCTGGGTCCACACTGGGCATGTTACCTGNGGGTCCACACTGGCATGTTACCTGGTGAGTGTGCCTGGGGTCCACACTGGGCATGTTACCTGGTGAGTGTGCTGGTCCACACTGGGCATGTTACCTGGTGAGTGTGTCTGGGGTCCACACTGGGCATGTTACCTGGTGAGTGTGCCTGGGGTCCACACTGGGCATGTTACCTGTGAGTGTGTCTGGGGTCCACACTGGGCATGTTACCTGGTGAGTGTGTCTGGGGTCCACACTGGCATGTTACCTGGTGAGTGTGTCTGGGGTCCACACTGGGCATGTTACCTGGTGAGTGTGCCTGGGGTCCACACTGGGCATGTTACCTGGTGAGTGTGTCTGGGGTCCACACTGGGCATGTTACCTGGTGAGTGTGTCTGGTCCACACTGGCATGTTACCTGGTGAGTGTGCTGGTCCACACTGGGCATGTTACCTGGTGAGTGTGTCTGGGTCCACACTGGCATGTTACCTGGTGAGTGTGTCTGGGGTCCACACTGGGCATGTTACCTGGTGAGTGTGCCTGGGTCCACACTGGGCATGTTACCTGGTGAGTGTGCCTGGTCCACACTGGGCATGTTACCTGGTGAGTGTGTCTGGGTCCACACTGGCATGTTACCTGGTGAGTGTGTCTGGGGTCCACACTGGGCATGTTACCTGGTGAGTGTGTCTGGTCCACACTGGGCATGTTACCTGGTGAGTGTGTCTGGGGTCCACACTGGGCATGTTACCTGGTGAGTGTGTCTGGGTCCACACTGGGCATGTTACCTGGTGAGTGTGCTGGTCCACACTGGGCATGTTACCTGGTGAGTGTGTCTGGGGTCCACACTGGCATGTTACCTGGTGAGTGTGTCTGGTCCACACTGGGCATGTTACCTGGTGAGTGTGTCTGGTCCACACTGGGCATGTTACCTGGTGAGTGTGTCTGGTCCACACTGGGCATGTTACCTGGTGAGTGTGCCTGGTCCACACTGGGCATGTTACCTGGTGAGTGTGCCTGGGTCCACACTGGGCATGTTACCTGGTGAGTGTGTCTGGTCCACACTGGGCATGTTACCTGGTGAGTGTGTCTGGTCCACACTGGGCATGTTACCTGGTGAGTGTGTCTGGTCCACACTGGGCATGTTACCTGGTGAGTGTGTCTGGGGTCCACACTGGGCATGTTACCTGGTGAGTGTGCCTGGTCCACACTGGGCATGTTACCTGGTGAGTGTGCCTGGGGTCCACACTGGGCATGTTACCTGGTGAGTGTGTCTGGGGTCCACACTGGGCATGTTACCTGGTGAGTGTGCCTGGGTCCACACTGGGCATGTTACCTGGTGAGTGTGTCTGGGGTCCACACTGGGCATGTTACCTGGTGAGTGCCTGGGGTCCACACTGGGCATGTTACCTGGTGAGTGTGTCTGGTCCACACTGGGCATGTTACCTGGTGAGTGTGTCTGGTCCACACTGGGCATGTTACCTGGTGAGTGTGTCTGGGGTCCACACTGGGCATGTTACCTGGTGAGTGTGTCTGGTCCACACTGGGCATGTTACCTGGTGAGTGTGTCTGGTCCACACTGGGCATGTTACCTGGTGAGTGTGTCTGGGGTCCACACTGGGCATGTTACCTGGTGAGTGCTGGTCCACACTGGGCATGTTACCTGGTGAGTGTGTCTGGGGTCCACACTGGGCATGTTACCTGGTGAGTGTGTCTGGTCCACACTGGGCATGTTACCTGGTGAGTGCCTGGTCCACACTGGGCATGTTACCTGGTGAGTGTGCTGGTCCACACTGGGCATGTTACCTGGTGAGTGTGCCTGGGGTCCACACTGGGCATGTTACCTGGTGAGTGTGTCTGGTCCACACTGGGCATGTTACCTGGTGAGTGTGCCTGGTCCACACTGGGCATGTTACCTGGTGAGTGTGTCTGGGGTCCACACTGGGCATGTTACCTGGTGAGTGTGCCTGGTCCACACTGGGCATGTTACCTGGTGAGTGTGTCTGGTCCACACTGGGCATGTTACCTGGTGAGTGTGTCTGGGGTCCACACTGGGCATGTTACCTGGTGAGTGTGTCTGGGGTCCACACTGGGCATGTTACCTGGTGAGTGTGTCTGGTCCACACTGGGCATGTTACCTGGTGAGTGTGTCTGGGGTCCACACTGGGCATGTTACCTGGTGAGTGTGTCTGGGGTCCACACTGGGCATGTTACCTGGTGAGTGTGTCTGGGGTCCACACTGGGCATGTTACCTGGTGAGTGTGTCTGGTCCACACTGGGCATGTTACCTGGTGAGTGTGCCTGGGGTCCACACTGGGCATGTTACCTGGTGAGTGTGCCTGGGGTCCACACTGGGCATGTTACCTGGTGAGTGTGTCTGGGGTCCACACTGGGCATGTTACCTGGTGAGTGTGTCTGGTCCACACTGGGCATGTTACCTGGTGAGTGTGTCTGGGGTCCACACTGGGCATGTTACCTGGTGAGTGTGTCTGGTCCACACTGGGCATGTTACCTGGTGAGTGTGTCTGGGGTCCACACTGGGCATGTTACCTGGTGAGTGTGTCTGGTCCACACTGGGCATGTTACCTGGTGAGTGTGTCTGGGGTCCACACTGGGCATGTTACCTGGTGAGTGTGTCTGGTCCACACTGGGCATGTTACCTGGTGAGTGTGTCTGGGGTCCACACTGGGCATGTTACCTGGTGAGTGTGTCTGGGGTCCACACTGGGCATGTTACCTGGTGAGTGTGTCTGGTCCACACTGGGCATGTTACCTGGTGAGTGTGTCTGGTCCACACTGGGCATGTTACCTGGTGAGTGTGTCTGGGGTCCACACTGGGCATGTTACCTGGTGAGTGTGCCTGGTCCACACTGGGCATGTTACCTGGTGAGTGTGTCTGGTCCACACTGGGCATGTTACCTGGTGAGTGTGTCTGGGGTCCACACTGGGCATGTTACCTGGTGAGTGTGCTGGGGTCCACACTGGGCATGTTACCTGGTGAGTGTGTCTGGGGTCCACACTGGGCATGTTACCTGGTGAGTGTGCCTGGTCCACACTGGGCATGTTACCTGGTGAGTGTGTCTGGTCCACACTGGGCATGTTACCTGGTGAGTGTGTCTGGTCCACACTGGGCATGTTACCTGGTGAGTGTGTCTGGTCCACACTGGGCATGTTACCTGGTGAGTGTGTCTGGTCCACACTGGGCATGTTACCTGGTGAGTGTGTCTGGTCCACACTGGGCATGTTACCTGGTGAGTGTGCCTGGGGTCCACACTGGGCATGTTACCTGGTGAGTGTGTCTGGTCCACACTGGGCATGTTACCTGGTGAGTGTGTCTGGGGTCCACACTGGGCATGTTACCTGGTGAGTGTGTCTGGGGTCCACACTGGGCATGTTACCTGGTGAGTGTGTCTGGTCCACACTGGGCATGTTACCTGGTGAGTGTGCCTGGTCCACACTGGGCATGTTACCTGGTGAGTGTGTCTGGGGTCCACACTGGGCATGTTACCTGGTGAGTGTGTCTGGGGTCCACACTGGGCATGTTACCTGGTGAGTGTGTCTGGGGTCCACACTGGGCATGTTACCTGGTGAGTGTGCCTGGTCCACACTGGGCATGTTACCTGGTGAGTGTGTCTGGGGTCCACACTGGGCATGTTACCTGGTGAGTGTGTCTGGGGTCCACACTGGGCATGTTACCTGGTGAGTGTGTCTGGGGTCCACACTGGGCATGTTACCTGGTGAGTGTGCCTGGGGTCCACACTGGGCATGTTACCTGGTGAGTGTGTCTGGGGTCCACACTGGGCATGTTACCTGGTGAGTGTGTCTGGTCCACACTGGGCATGTTACCTGGTGAGTGTGTCTGGGGTCCACACTGGGCATGTTACCTGGTGAGTGTGTCTGGTCCACACTGGGCATGTTACCTGGTGAGTGTGCTGGTCCACACTGGGCATGTTACCTGGTGAGTGTGTCTGGGGTCCACACTGGGCATGTTACCTGGTGAGTGTGCCTGGTCCACACTGGGCATGTTACCTGGTGAGTGTGTCTGGGGTCCACACTGGGCATGTTACCTGGTGAGTGTGTCTGGTCCACACTGGGCATGTTACCTGGTGAGTGTGTCTGGGGTCCACACTGGGCATGTTACCTGGTGAGTGTGCCTGGTCCACACTGGGCATGTTACCTGGTGAGTGTGTCTGGGGTCCACACTGGGCATGTTACCTGGTGAGTGTGCCTGGTCCACACTGGGCATGTTACCTGGTGAGTGTGTCTGGGGTCCACACTGGGCATGTTACCTGGTGAGTGTGCCTGGTCCACACTGGGCATGTTACCTGGTGAGTGTGTCTGGGGTCCACACTGGGCATGTTACCTGGTGAGTGTGCCTGGTCCACACTGGGCATGTTACCTGGTGAGTGTGTCTGGGGTCCACACTGGGCATGTTACCTGGTGAGTGTGTCTGGGGTCCACACTGGGCATGTTACCTGGTGAGTGTGTCTGGGGTCCACACTGGGCATGTTACCTGGTGAGTGTGCCTGGGTCCACACTGGGCATGTTACCTGGTGAGTGTGCCTGGGGTCCACACTGGGCATGTTACCTGGTGAGTGTGCCTGGTCCACACTGGGCATGTTACCTGGTGAGTGTGCCTGGGGTCCACACTGGGCATGTTACCTGGTGAGTGTGCCTGGGGTCCACACTGGGCATGTTACCTGGTGAGTGTGCCTGGTCCACACTGGGCATGTTACCTGGTGAGTGTGTCTGGTCCACACTGGGCATGTTACCTGGTGAGTGTGCTGGTCCACACTGGGCATGTTACCTGGTGAGTGTGCCTGGTCCACACTGGGCATGTTACCTGGTGAGTGTGTCTGGTCCACACTGGGCATGTTACCTGGTGAGTGTGTTGGTCCACACTGGGCATGTTACCTGGTGAGTGTGTCTGGTCCACACTGGGCATGTTACCTGGTGAGTGTGTCTGGTCCACACTGGGCATGTTACCTGGTGAGTGTGCCTGGTCCACACTGGGCATGTTACCTGGTGAGTGTGTCTGGTCCACACTGGGCATGTTACCTGGTGAGTGTGTCTGGTCCACACTGGGCATGTTACCTGGTGAGTGTGCCTGGGTCCACACTGGGCATGTTACCTGGTGAGTGTGTCTGGGGTCCACACTGGGCATGTTACCTGGTGAGTGTGTCTGGGGTCCACACTGGGCATGTTACCTGGTGAGTGTGCCTGGGTCCACACTGGGCATGTTACCTGGTGAGTGTGCCGGGGTCCACACTGGGCATGTTACCTGGTGAGTGTGTCTGGGGTCCACACTGGGCATGTTACCTGGTGAGTGTGCCTGGGGTCCACACTGGGCATGTTACCTGGTGAGTGTGCTGTCCACACTGGGCATGTTACCTGGTGAGTGTGCCTGGGGTCCACACTGGGCATGTTACCTGGTGAGTGTGCCTGGGTCCACACTGGGCATGTTACCTGGTGAGTGTGTCTGGTCCACACTGGGCATGTTACCTGGTGAGTGTGTCTGGGTCCACACTGGCATGTTACCTGGTGAGTGTGCCTGGGGTCCACACTGGGCATGTTACCTGGTGAGTGTGGGGGGTCCACACTGGCATGTTACCTGGTGAGTGTGCCTGGTCCACACTGGGCATGTTACCTGGTGAGTGTGCCTGGGTCCACACTGGGCATGTTACCTGGTGAGTGTGCCTGGGGTCCACACTGGGCATGTTACCTGGTGAGTGTGTCTGGGGTCCACACTGGGCATGTTACCTGGTGAGTGTGCCTGGTCCACACTGGTCATGTTACCTGGTGAGTGTGCTGGTCCACACTGGGCATGTTACCTGGTGAGTGTGTCTGTCCACACTGGGCATGTTACCTGGTGAGTGTGTTGGTCCACACTGGGCATGTTACCTGGTGAGTGT
>WNGS01000080.1:23565-78401 GCA_020271785.1 Procambarus virginalis | reverse complement strand
CGTAATAATTCCGTAACATACATCCCACACAAGTCTGAATCATTGGGCACAACATGGACGCCCTTCAAGGTGACGATGTGCGTCGGAAGGGCCTCTTGTGGAGTACCACGTGTGGAGGGCCTCTTGTGGAGGACCACGTGTGGAGGGCCTCTTGTGGAGTACCACGTGTGGAGGGCCTCTTGTGGAGTACCACGTGTGGAGGGCCTCTTGTGGAGGACCACGTGTGGAGGGCCTCTTGTGGAGTACCACGTGTGGAGGGCCTCTTGTGGAGGACCACGTGTGGAGGGCCTCTTGTGGAGTACCACGTGTGGAGGGCCTCTTGTGGAGGACCACGTGTGGAGGGCCTCTTGTGGAGGACCACGTGTGGAGGGCCTCTTGTGGAGTACCACGTGTGGAGGGCCTCTTGTGGAGGACCACGTGTGGAGGGCCTCTTGTGGAGTACCACGTGTGGAGGGCCTCTTGTGGAGGACCACGTGTGGAGGGCCTCTTGTGGAGTACCACGTGTGGAGGGCCTCTTGTGGAGGACCACGTGTGGAGGGCCTCTTGTGGAGGACCACGTGTGGAGGGCCTCGTGTGGAGGGCCTCTTGTGGAGTACCACGTGTGGAGGGCCTCTTGTGGAGGACCACGTGTGGAGGGCCTCTTGTGGAGGACCACGTGTGGAGGGCCTCTTGTGGAGGACCACGTGTGGAGGGCCTCTTGTGGAGTACCACGTGTGGAGGGCCTCTTGTGGAGTACCACGTGTGGAGGGCCTCTTGTGGAGTACCACGTGTGGAGGGCCTCTTGTGGAGGACCACGTGTGGAGGGCCTCTTGTGGAGGACCACGTGTGGAGGGCCTCTTGTGGAGGACCACGTGTGGAGGGCCTCTTGTGGAGTACCACGTGTGGAGGGCCTCTTGTGGAGTACCACGTGTGGAGGGCCTCTTGTGGAGTACCACGTGTGAAGGGCCTCTTGTGGAGTACCACGTGTGGAGGGCCTCTTGTGGAGTACCACGTGTGGAGGGCCTCTTGTGGAGTACCACGTGTGGAGGGCCTCTTGTGGAGTACCACGTGTGGAGGGCCTCTTGTGGAGGACCACGTGTGGAGGGCCTCTTGTGGAGTACCACGTGTGGAGGGCCTCTTGTGGAGGACCACGTGTGGAGGGCCTCTTGTGGAGTACCACGTGTGGAGGGCCTCTTGTGGAGGACCACGTGTGGAGGGCCTCTTGTGGAGTACCACGTGTGGAGGGCCTCTTGTGGAGGACCACGTGTGAAGGGCCTCTCGTGGAGGACCACGTGTGGAGGGCCTCTTGTGGAGGACCACGTGTGGAGGGCCTCTTGTGGAGTACCACGTGTGGAGGGCCTCTTGTGGAGTACCACGTGTGGAGGGCCTCTTGTGGAGTACCACGTGTGGAGAACCTCTTGTGCAGTACCACGTGTGGAGGGCCTCTTGTGGAGTACCACGTGTGGAGGGCCTCTTGTGGAGTACCACGTGTGGAGGGCCTCTTGTGGAGTACCACGTGTGGAGGGCCTCTTGTGGAGTACCACGTGTGGAGGGCCTCTTGTGGAGTACCACGTGTGGAGGGCCTCTTGTGCAGTACCACGTGTGGAGGGCCTCTTGTAGAGTACCACGTGTGGAGGGCCTCTTGTGCAGTACCACGTGTGGAGGGCCTCTTGTGGAGTACCACGTGTGGAGGGCCTCTTGTGGAGTACCACGTGTGGAGGGCCTCTTGTGGAGTACCACGTGTGGAGGGCCTCTTGTGGAGTACCACGTGTGGAGGGCCTCTTGTGGAGGACCACGTGTGGAGGGCCTCTTGTGGAGTACCACGTGTGGAGGGCCTCTTGTGGAGTACCACGTGTGGAGGGCCTCTTGTGGAGGACCACGTGTGGAGGGCCTCTTGTGGAGTACCACGTGTGGAGGGCCTCTTGTGGAGTACCACGTGTGGAGGGCCTCTTGTGGAGTACCACGTGTGGAGGGCCTCTTGTGGAGTACCACGTGTGGAGGGCCTCTTGTGGAGTACCACGTGTGGAGGGCCTCTTGTGGAGTACCACGTGTGGAGGGCCTCTTGTGGAGTACCACGTGTGGAGGGCCTCTTGTGGAGTACCACGTGTGGAGGGCCTCTTGTGGAGTACCACGTGTGGAGGGCCTCTTGTGGAGTACCACGTGTGAAGGGCCTCTTGTGGAGTACCACGTGTGGAGGGCCTCTTGTGGAGTACCACGTGTGGAGGGCCTCTTGTGGAGTACCACGTGTGGAGGGCCTCTTGTGGAGTACCACGTGTGGAGGGCCTCTTGTGGAGTACCACGTGTGGAGGGCCTCTTGTGGAGTACCACGTGTGGAGGGCCTCTTGTGGAGTACCACGTGTGGAGGGCCTCTTGTGGAGTACCACGTGTGGAGGGCCTCTTGTGGAGTATCACGTGTGGAGGGCCTCTTGTGGAGTACCACGTGTGGAGGGCCTCTTGTGGAGGACCACGTGTGGAGGGCCTCTTGTGGAGGACCTCTTGTGGAGGGCCTCTTGTGTAGGACCTCTTGTGGAGGGCCTCTTGTGGAGGGGCTCTTGTGGAGGACCACGAGTGGAGGGCCTCTTGTGGAGGACCTCTTGTGGAGGGCCACGAGTGGAGGGCCTCTTGTGGAGTACCACGTGTGGAGGGCCTCTTGTGGAGTACCACGTGTGGAGGGCCTCTTGTGGAGTACCACGTGTGGAGGGCCTCTTGTGGAGTACCACGTGTGGAGGGCCTCTTGTGGAGTACCACGTGTGGAGGGCCTCTTGTGGAGTACCACGTGTGGAGGGCCTCTTGTGGAGTACCACGTGTGGAGGGCCTCTTGTGCAGTACCACGTGTGGAGGGCCTCTTGTGGAGTACCACGTGTGGAGGGCCTCTTGTGGAGTACCACGTGTGGAGGGCCTCTTGTGGAGTACCACGTGTGGAGGGCCTCTTGTGGAGTACCACGTGTGGAGGGCCTCTTGTGGAGTACCAGGTGTGGAGGGCCTCTTGTGCAGTACCACGTGTGGAGGGCCTCTTGTGGAGTACCACGTGTGGAGGGCCTCTTGTGCAGTACCACGTGTGGAGGGCCTCTTGTGGAGTACCACGTGTGGAGGGCCTCTTGTGGAGTACCACGTGTGGAGGGCCTCTTGTGGAGTACCACGTGTGGAGGGCCTCTTGTGGAGTACCACGTGTGGAGGGCCTCTTGTGGAGTACCACGTGTGGAGGGCCTCTTGTGGAGTACCACGTGTGGAGGGCCTCTTGTGGAGTACCACGTGTGGAGGGCCTCTTGTGGAGGACCACGTGTGGAGGGCCTCTTGTGGAGTACCACGTGTGGAGGGCCTCTTGTGGAGTACCACGTGTGGAGGGCCTCTTGTGGAGTACCACGTGTGGAGGGCCTCTTGTGGAGTACCACGTGTGGAGGGCCTCTTGTGGAGTACCACGTGTGGAGGGCCTCTTGTGGAGTACCACGTGTGGAGGGCCTCTTGTGGAGTACCACGTGTGGAGGGCCTCTTGTGGAGTACCACGTGTGGAGGGCCTCTTGTGGAGTACCACGTGTGGAGGGCCTCTTGTGGAGTACCACGTGTGAAGGGCCTCTTGTGGAGTACCACGTGTGGAGGGCCTCTTGTGGAGTACCACGTGTGGAGGGCCTCTTGTGGAGTACCACGTGTGGAGGGCCTCTTGTGGAGTACCACGTGTGGAGGGCCTCTTGTGGAGTACCACGTGTGGAGGGCCTCTTGTGGAGTACCACGTGTGGAGGGCCTCTTGTGGAGGACCACGTGTGGAGGGCCTCTTGTGGAGGACCTCTTGTGGAGGGCCTCTTGTGGAGGGCCTCTTGTGGAGTACCACGTGTGGAGGGCCTCTTGTGGAGGACCACGTGTGGAGGGCCTCTTGTGGAGGACCTCTTGTGGAGGGCCTCTTGTGTAGGACCTCTTGTGGAGGGCCTCTTGTGGAGGGGCTCTTGTGGAGGACCACGAGTGGAGGGCCTCTTGTGGAGGACCTCTTGTGGAGGGCCACGAGTGGAGGGCCTCTTGTGGAGTACCACGTGTGGAGGGCCTCTTGTGGAGTACCACGTGTGGAGGGCCTCTTGTGGAGTACCACGTGTGGAGGGCCTCTTGTGGAGTACCACGTGTGGAGGGCCTCTTGTGGAGTACCACGTGTGGAGGGCCTCTTGTGGAGTACCACGTGTGGAGGGCCTCTTGTGGAGTACCACGTGTGGAGGGCCTCTTGTGGAGTACCACGTGTGGAGGGCCTCTTGTGGAGTACCACGTGTGGAGGGCCTCTTGTGGAGTACCACGTGTGGAGGGCCTCTTGTGGAGTACCACGTGTGGAGGGCCTCTTGTGGAGTACCACGTGTGGAGGGCCTCTTGTGGAGTACCACGTGTGGAGGGCCTCTTGTGGAGTACCACGTGTGGAGGGCCTCTTGTGGAGTACCACGTGTGGAGGGCCTCTTGTGGAGTACCACGTGTGGAGGGCCTCTTGTGGAGTACCACGTGTGGAGGGCCTCTTGTGGAGTACCACGTGTGGAGGGCCTCTTGTGGAGTACCACGTGTGGAGGGCCTCTTGTGGAGTACCACGTGTGGAGGGCCTCTTGTGGAGTACCACGTGTGGAGGGCCTCTTGTGGAGTACCACGTGTGGAGGGCCTCTTGTGGAGGACCACGTGTGGAGGGCCTCTTGTGGAGTACCACGTGTGGAGGGCCTCTTGTGGAGTACCACGTGTGGAGGGCCTCTTGTGGAGTACCACGTGTGGAGGGCCTCTTGTGGAGTACCACGTGTGGAGGGCCTCTTGTGGAGTACCACGTGTGGAGGGCCTCTTGTGGAGTACCACGTGTGGAGGGCCTCTTGTGGAGTACCACGTGTGGAGGGCCTCTTGTGGAGTACCACGTGTGGAGGGCCTCTTGTGGAGTACCACGTGTGGAGGGCCTCTTGTGGAGTACCACGTGTGGAGGGCCTCTTGTGGAGTACCACGTGTGGAGGGCCTCTTGTGGAGTACCACGTGTGGAGGGCCTCTTGTGGAGTACCACGTGTGGAGGGCCTCTTGTGGAGTACCACGTGTGGAGGGCCTCTTGTGGAGTACCACGTGTGGAGGGCCTCTTGTGGAGTACCACGTGTGGAGGGCCTCTTGTGGAGTACCACGTGTGGAGGGCCTCTTGTGGAGTACCACGTGTGGAGGGCCTCTTGTGGAGTATCACGTGTGGAGGGCCTCTTGTGGAGTACCACGTGTGGAGGGCCTCTTGTGGAGGACCACGTGTGGAGGGCCTCTTGTGGAGGACCTCTTGTGGAGGGCCTCTTGTGTAGGACCTCTTGTGGAGGGCCTCTTGTGGAGGGGCTCTTGTGGAGGACCACGAGTGGAGGGCCTCTTGTGGAGGACCTCTTGTGGAGGGCCACGAGTGGAGGGCCTCTTGTGGAGTACCACGTGTGGAGGGCCTCTTGTGGAGTACCACGTGTGGAGGGCCTCTTGTGGAGTACCACGTGTGGAGGGCCTCTTGTGGAGTACCACGTGTGGAGGGCCTCTTGTGGAGTACCACGTGTGGAGGGCCTCTTGTGGAGTACCACGTGTGGAGGGCCTCTTGTGGAGTACCACGTGTGGAGGGCCTCTTGTGCAGTACCACGTGTGGAGGGCCTCTTGTGGAGTACCACGTGTGGAGGGCCTCTTGTGGAGTACCACGTGTGGAGGGCCTCTTGTGGAGTACCACGTGTGGAGGGCCTCTTGTGGAGTACCACGTGTGGAGGGCCTCTTGTGGAGTACCAGGTGTGGAGGGCCTCTTGTGCAGTACCACGTGTGGAGGGCCTCTTGTGGAGTACCACGTGTGGAGGGCCTCTTGTGCAGTACCACGTGTGGAGGGCCTCTTGTGGAGTACCACGTGTGGAGGGCCTCTTGTGGAGTACCACGTGTGGAGGGCCTCTTGTGGAGTACCACGTGTGGAGGGCCTCTTGTGGAGTACCACGTGTGGAGGGCCTCTTGTGGAGTACCACGTGTGGAGGGCCTCTTGTGGAGTACCACGTGTGGAGGGCCTCTTGTGGAGTACCACGTGTGGAGGGCCTCTTGTGGAGTACCACGTGTGGAGGGCCTCTTGTGGAGGACCACGTGTGGAGGGCCTCTTGTGGAGTACCACGTGTGGAGGGCCTCTTGTGGAGTACCACGTGTGGAGGGCCTCTTGTGGAGTACCACGTGTGGAGGGCCTCTTGTGGAGTACCACGTGTGGAGGGCCTCTTGTGGAGTACCACGTGTGGAGGGCCTCTTGTGGAGTACCACGTGTGGAGGGCCTCTTGTGGAGTACCACGTGTGGAGGGCCTCTTGTGGAGTACCACGTGTGGAGGGCCTCTTGTGGAGTACCACGTGTGGAGGGCCTCTTGTGGAGTACCACGTGTGAAGGGCCTCTTGTGGAGTACCACGTGTGGAGGGCCTCTTGTGGAGTACCACGTGTGGAGGGCCTCTTGTGGAGTACCACGTGTGGAGGGCCTCTTGTGGAGTACCACGTGTGGAGGGCCTCTTGTGGAGTACCACGTGTGGAGGGCCTCTTGTGGAGTACCACGTGTGGAGGGCCTCTTGTGGAGGACCACGTGTGGAGGGCCTCTTGTGGAGGACCTCTTGTGGAGGGCCTCTTGTGGAGGGCCTCTTGTGGAGTACCACGTGTGGAGGGCCTCTTGTGGAGGACCACGTGTGGAGGGCCTCTTGTGGAGGACCTCTTGTGGAGGGCCTCTTGTGTAGGACCTCTTGTGGAGGGCCTCTTGTGGAGGGGCTCTTGTGGAGGACCACGAGTGGAGGGCCTCTTGTGGAGGACCTCTTGTGGAGGGCCACGAGTGGAGGGCCTCTTGTGGAGTACCACGTGTGGAGGGCCTCTTGTGGAGTACCACGTGTGGAGGGCCTCTTGTGGAGTACCACGTGTGGAGGGCCTCTTGTGCAGTACCACGTGTGGAGGGCCTCTTGTGGAGTACCACGTGTGGAGGGCCTCTTGTGGAGTACCACGTGTGGAAGGCCTCTTGTGCAGTACCACGTGTGGAGGGCCTCTTGTGGAGTACCACGTGTGGAGGGCCTCTTGTGGAGTACCACGTGTGGAGGGCCTCTTGTGCAGTACCACGTGTGGAGGGCCTCTTGTGGAGTACCACGTGTGGAGGGCCTCTTGTGGAGTACCACGTGTGGAGGGCCTCTTGTGGAGTACCACGTGTGGAGGGCCTCTTGTGGAGTACCACGTGTGGAGGGCCTCTTGTGGAGTACCACGTGTGGAGGGCCTCTTGTGGAGTACCACGTGTGGAGGGCCTCTTGTGGAGTACCACGTGTGGAGGGCCTCTTGTGCAGTACCACGTGTGGAGGGCCTCTTGTGGAGTACCACGTGTGGAGGGCCTCTTGTGGAGGACCACGTGTGGAGGGCCTCTTGTGGAGTACCACGTGTGGAGGGCCTCTTGTGGAGGACCACGTGTGGAGGGACTCTTGTGGAGGACCTCTTGTGGAGGGCCTCTTGTGTAGGACCTCTTGTGGAGGGGCTCTTGTGGAGGACCACGAGTGGAGGGCCTCTTGTGGAGGACCTCTTGTGGAGGGCCACGAGTGGAGGGGCCTCTTGTGGAGGACCTCTTGTGGTGGGCCTCTTGTGGAGTACCACGTGTGGAGGGCCTCACGTGGAAGGCTTCAGGAAGCCGGGACAACTCCCTCCGGCTTCAGCAAATCTCTTTATAAGGACCACAACACTAATGCGCTCCACGCGACCCCAATACTGTTGTGGAAACAGCGGAAGAGCGGCTTCCGCGGCGCTGTGTTTATGTCGACGTCAGCGGTGGTGTTATACGAACTGTCAGCACTCAAGACGAGATTCATGGCCAATATTCGGGGTCAGTATACTGGACAATATTTGTCGTCAGTATACTGGACAATATTCGGGGTCAGTATACTGGACAATATTCGTGGTCAGTATACTGGACAATATTCGTGGTCAGTATACTGGACAATATTCGTGGTCAGTATACTGGACAATATTCGTGGTCAGTATACTGGACAATATTCGTGGTCAGTATACTGGACAATATTTGTCGTCAGTATACTGGACAATATTCGTGGTCAGTATACTGGACAATATTCGTGACCCCATCATTCTTTTATCCTTCCCCGGTCCCATCCCAAAGCCTTATCCTGACGACCCCTTCCCAGTGCTATATAGTCGTAATGGCTTGGCGCTTTCCCCTCATAATTCCCTCCCTTCCCTCCTTCTACCCAGTATAAATATTACAATACTGATATCAAAGGCAAAAATGATCACACCCGCATCAACTCAGGTGAAATTTTCCTACAATAGACTCCAAAAGAAATTTTTTTAAGACTAGAATTAAAAGTTTGTCCTTAAAAGTTTGTGAGACGATAGAAAACGGAAGACAACCTCCGTTTTCTTTGGAAGATTTCAAAGATTTGGGGAACTCCTTCATGTTTACAAAAATATATCGTCCGTGTTTTGTGATGGTTTTATCTTAGCGTTTGAGCCGCCGTGTGATGGTCGAGGATGTATACAATTTTTGGAATAAATATTTTAGACCGCATAATGTAAGAGTTCTGGAGAATTTTGGTTCAGGGAATGACCGGAGCGACTTTAACAAACGAACTAGTTTTACACGCAGAAGAACATCACACAAGCGCCTCTGTAAGTCTTCTGAAAGCACGTCCTAACGGCCAGAATATGTCTGACTAACATTGAATTAACGTAGAAGCGTTGATTTAATGTAGCACCTACGTCGTTTGCCTAAATTTACCTGTGGGTGTGGGGTGGTAGAGGATAATTGGACGTTCTTCCACAAAATGGACTTTTGCATCAATTGAGCAATGAGTCCAATGAGGAGGTACACCTCGGGAGGGATCTTGGACCTGCTGGGTTGCAGTGTTACAGCTGGGGGCAGGTCACCGCTATTTTCAATATCCAATCAAATTGCAAGTCACCACTCTATGCAACATTGCATACAATTGAAAGGCACCATTATTACTAATGTTGCATGTTTTAAATCTCCTTTTAAAGCTCCAATCCATTTTAAATCTCCTTTTAAAGCTCCAATCCATTTTAAATCTCCTTTTAAAGCTCCAATCCATTTTAAATCTCCTTTTAAAGCTCCAATCCATTTTAAATCTCCTTTTAAAGCTCCAATCCATTTTAAATCTCCTTTTAAAGCTCCAATCCATTTTAAATCTCCTTTTAAAGTTCCAATCCATTTTAAATCTCCTTTTAAAGCTCCAATCCATTTTAAATCTCCTTTTAAAGCTCCAATCCATTTTAAATCTCCTTTTAAAGCTCCAATCCATTTTAAATCTCCTTTTAAAGCTCCAATCCATTTTAAATCTCCAATCCATTCCAGGTCATCAACCATTGCGAGTTACTACTAATATCAAGTTACCAATTACTTTTGAAAGGCAGCCAAACCATTTCATCAAGCGGTGTGTTTGGGAATTCAGGAACAGCTGTGTGTAATTTGGAATATTCCCCCCCCCCCGTGACCAGAGGGGGGGGGGGGAGATCTCACATGCCGTAGCCACAATGTTGTTTCTTCGTTGTTAAAACGTAAACTAACGCTGTTAAAAACGTTATATATAATTTTTAGGCGGGTGGTCTCATCCCTGTTGACACAGAGACCAAAGAGACACGGGACCAAAGAGCCGAAGCTCAACCCCAGCAAACTTCACTTATTGTACTCACCTAATTGTGCTCACAATTAGATGAGTACAGTATTTACGAGTAACGTTAATTCAACGTTGAATCCACGTTATTGTTAGAATTGAAGGTTTTTTGTAGGATTGAGTACTACCTGGCTTAGGTTCATACTATGTGTAGATGCTACTTCCATGTAGAAGTAGTTGAAGTAGATACCGGTGACGTCATTATCTGTTTGTAAACAAACGCCATGCTGTCAAGACCCGCGTTGCCCTCCCTGTTCAAACTTAACAGTTATCAACGTTGAGAGAGCATTATCAACGTTGTATAGACGTTATCAACGTTGAGAGAGCATTATCAACGTTGTATAAACGTTATCAACGTTGAGAGAGCATTATCAACGTTGTATAAACGTTATCAACGTTGAGAGAGCATTATCAACGTTGTATAAACGTTATCAACGTTGAGAGAGCATTATCAACGTTGAGAGAGCATTATCAACGTTGTAGCAACTTTGCATTAACGTTACCCTTGGATATTGTGTCCACTGGAGCACACTATGAGAGAGAGAGAGAGAGCTTGGCAGCCTAAGACAGCCGCCATGATCAAGTTATCCCAGGAGAGGATAACTCTCGGAACCCTCCCCAGGTATACTCCAGGAGTATACCTCACTGTACGTAAGGATATGTCATCTTAGCTTGGGTTTGATTAGGTTAATCTGGTTCCACCGATGATTTTAACAGTTAAAGTAACCGAACAGCTGGCAACACCGCCGGTGACGTCACTAACAAATGAATCACGCTGTTATCTGGCTGATTTGACAACTTTGATTGGTCACACCCTTATCTTGAGATGATTTCGGGGCTTAGCATCCCCGCGGCCCGGTCCTCGACCAGGCCTCCTTTTAATTACACACCCCCAGGAATCCCATTTCTTTCCGCCTCCGCCGGTGATCGAACCCGGAACCATAGGACTACGAATCCCGAGCGCTGTCCACTCAACCGTCAGGCCCCCTTAAGTTAACTTTAATAATAACAAAAACTACAACGTATTATGCACCAATATAAAAAATAATTCCGCGTTCCTTGGCGCGAAATCGCGCGAATATTGGCGAGATAGTTATCAGCCAATAGGCGCCCACCTGAGAGGAATGATCTGTGCGGGTTCCAGTATACTGCGTTATTAGGGCGTCTGTCACACGTTCTCGTTGTTGGTGAGTGTCTCCTGCACTCTCTCGTTGTTGGTGAGTGTCTCCTGCACTCTCTGTTGTTGGTGAGTGTCTCCTTCACTCTCTCGTTGTTGGTGAGTGTCTCCTGCACTCTCTCGTTGTTGGTGAGTGTCTCCTGCACTCTCTTGTTGTTGGTGAGTGTCTCCTGCACTCTCTCGTTGTTGGTGAGTGTCACTCCTGCACTCTCTCGTTGTTGGTGAGTGTCACTCCTGCACTCTCTCGTTGTTGGTGAGTGTCTCCTGCACTCTCTTGTTGTTGGTGAGTGTCTCCTTCACTCTCTCGTTGTTGGTGAGTGTCTCCTGCACTCTCTCGTTGTTGGTGAGTGTCACTCCTGCACTCTCTTGTTGTTGGTGAGTGTCACTCCTTCACTCTCTCGTTGTTGGTGAGTGTCTCCTTCACTCTCTTGTTGTTGGTGAGTGTCTCCTTCACTCTCTCGTTGTTGGTGAGTGTCTCCTGCACTCTCTTGTTGTTGGTGAGTGTCTCCTGCACTCTCTCGTTGTTGGTGAGTGTCTCCTGCACTCTCTCGTTGTTGGTGAGTGTCTCCTGCACTCTCTCGTTGTTGGTGAGTGTCTCCTGCACTCTCTCGTTGTTGGTGAGTGTCTCCTGCACTCTCTCGTTGTTGGTGAGTGTCTCCTGCACTCTCTCGTTGTTGGTGAGTGTCACCTGCACTCTCTTGTTGTTGGTGAGTGTCACTCCTTCACTCTCTCGTTGTTGGTGAGTGTCACTCCTTCACTCTCTTGTTGTTGGTGAGTGTCACTCCTTCACTCTCTCGTTGTTGGTGAGTGTCACTCCTTCACTCTCTCGTTGTTGGTGAGTGTCTCCTTCACTCTCTCGTTGTTGGTGAGTGTCACTCCTGCACTCTCTCGTTGTTGGTGAGTGTCTCCTGCACTCTCTCGTTGTTGGTGAGTGTCTCCTGCACTCTCTTGTTGTTGGTGAGTGTCACTCCTGCACTCTCTCGTTGTTGGTGAGTGTCACTCCTTCACTCTCTCGTTGTTGGTGAGTGTCACTCCTGCACTCTCTTGTTGTTGGTGAGTGTCACTCCTTCACTCTCTCGTTGTTGGTGAGTGTCACTCCTTCACTCTCTTGTTGTTGGTGAGTGTCACTCCTTCACTCTCTCGTTGTTGGTGAGTGTCACTCCTTCACTCTCTCGTTGTTGGTGAGTGTCACTCCTTCACTCTCTCGTTGTTGGTGAGTGTCACTCCTTCACTCTCTCGTTGTTGGTGAGTGTCTCCTTCACTCTCTCGTTGTTGGTGAGTGTCACTCCTTCACTCTCTCGTTGTTGGTGAGTGTCACTCCTTCACTCTCTTGTTGTTGGTGAGTGTCTCCTTCACTCTCTTGTTGTTGGTGAGTGTCACTCCTTCACTCTCTTGTTGTTGGTGAGTGTCTCCTGCACTCTCTCGTTGTTGGTGAGTGTCTCCTTCACTCTCTCGTTGTTGGTGAGTGTCTCCTTCACTCTCTCGTTGTTGGTGAGTGTCACTCCTTCACTCTCTTGTTGTTGGTGAGTGTCACTCCTTCACTCTCTTGTTGTTGGTGAGTGTCACTCCTTCACTCTCTCGTTGTTGGTGAGTGTCACTCCTGCACTCTCTTGTTGTTGGTGAGTGTCTCCTGCACTCTCTTGTTGTTGGTGAGTGTCACTCCTTCACTCTCTCGTTGTTGGTGAGTGTCTCCTGCACTCTCTCGTTGTTGGTGAGTGTCTCCTTCACTCTCTCGTTGTTGGTGAGTGTCTCCTTCACTCTCTCGTTGTTGGTGAGTGTCACTCCTGCACTCTCTTGTTGTTGGTGAGTGTCTCCTGCACTCTCTTGTTGTTGGTGAGTGTCTCCTTCACTCTCTCGTTGTTGGTGAGTGTCTCCTGCACTCTCTTGTTGTTGGTGAGTGTCTCCTGCACTCTCTCGTTGTTGGTGAGTGTCTCCTGCACTCTCTCGTTGTTGGTGAGTGTCTCCTGCACTCTCTTGTTGTTGGTGAGTGTCTCCTGCACTCTCTCGTTGTTGGTGAGTGTCTCCTGCACTCTCTTGTTGTTGGTGAGTGTCTCCTGCACTCTCTCGTTGTTGGTGAGTGTCTCCTGCACTCTCTCGTTGTTGGTGAGTGTCTCCTGCACTCTCTTGTTGTTGGTGAGTGTCTCCTGCACTCTCTCGTTGTTGGTGAGTGTCTCCTGCACTCTCTTGTTGTTGGTGAGTGTCTCCTGCACTCTCTCGTTGTTGGTGAGTGTCTCCTGCACTCTCTTGTTGTTGGTGAGTGTCTCCTGCACTCTCTCGTTGTTGGTGAGTGTCTCCTGCACTCTCTCGTTGTTGGTGAGTGTCTCCTGCACTCTCTCGTTGTTGGTGAGTGTCTCCTGCACTCTCTCGTTGTTGGTGAGTGTCTCCTGCACTCTCTCGTTGTTGGTGAGTGTCTCCTGCACTCTCTTGTTGTTGGTGAGTGTCTCCTGCACTCTCTCGTTGTTGGTGAGTGTCTCCTGCACTCTCTCGTTGTTGGTGAGTGTCTCCTGCACTCTCTTGTTGTTGGTGAGTGTCTCCTGCACTCTCTCGTTGTTGGTGAGTGTCTCCTGCACTCTCTCGTTGTTGGTGAGTGTCTCCTGCACTCTCTCGTTGTTGGTGAGTGTCTCCTGCACTCTCTCGTTGTTGGTGAGTGTCTCCTGCACTCTCTTGTTGTTGGTGAGTGTCTCCTGCACTCTCTCGTTGTTGGTGAGTGTCTCCTGCACTCTCTCGTTGTTGGTGAGTGTCTCCCTTCACTCTCTCGTTGTTGGTGAGTGTCTCCTGCACTCTCTCGTTGTTGGTGAGTGTCTCCTGCACTCTCTCGTTGTTGGTGAGTGTCTCCTGCACTCTCTCGTTGTTGGTGAGTGTCTCCTGCACTCTCTCGTTGTTGGTGAGTGTCTCCTGCACTCTCTCGTTGTTGGTGAGTGTCTCCTTCACTCTCTCGTTGTTGGTGAGTGTCTCCTGCACTCTCTCGTTGTTGGTGAGTGTCTCCTGCACTCTCTCGTTGTTGGTGAGTGTCACTCCTGCACTCTCTTGTTGTTGGTGAGTGTCTCCTGCACTCTCTTGTTGTTGGTGAGTGTCTCCTGCACTCTCTTGTTGTTGGTGAGTGTCTCCTGCACTCTCTCGTTGTTGGTGAGTGTCTCCTGCACTCTCTCGTTGTTGGTGAGTGTCTCCTGCACTCTCTCGTTGTTGGTGAGTGTCTCCTGCACTCTCTTGTTGTTGGTGAGTGTCTCCTGCACTCTCTTGTTGTTGGTGAGTGTCTCCTGCACTCTCTCGTTGTTGGTGAGTGTCTCCTGCACTCTCTTGTTGTTGGTGAGTGTCTCCTGCACTCTCTCGTTGTTGGTGAGTGTCACTCCTTCACTCTCTCGTTGTTGGTGAGTGTCTCCTGCACTCTCTTGTTGTTGGTGAGTGTCTCCTGCACTCTCTCGTTGTTGGTGAGTGTCTCCTGCACTCTCTCGTTGTTGGTGAGTGTCTCCTGCACTCTCTCGTTGTTGGTGAGTGTCACTCCTTCACTCTCTTGTTGTTGGTGAGTGTCACTCCTTCACTCTCTCGTTGTTGGTGAGTGTCACTCCTTCACTCTCTCGTTGTTGGTGAGTGTCTCCTTCACTCTCTTGTTGTTGGTGAGTGTCTCCTTCACTCTCTCGTTGTTGGTGAGTGTCTCCTGCACTCTCTTGTTGTTGGTGAGTGTCACTCCTTCACTCTCTTGTTGTTGGTGAGTGTCACTCCTTCACTCTCTCGTTGTTGGTGAGTGTCTCCTTCACTCTCTCGTTGTTGGTGAGTGTCTCCTGCACTCTCTTGTTGTTGGTGAGTGTCTCCTGCACTCTCTTGTTGTTGGTGAGTGTCTCCTGCACTCTCTCGTTGTTGGTGAGTGTCTCCTTCACTCTCTCGTTGTTGGTGAGTGTCTCCTGCACTCTCTCGTTGTTGGTGAGTGTCTCCTGCACTCTCTCGTTGTTGGTGAGTGTCTCCTGCACTCTCTCGTTGTTGGTGAGTGTCACTCCTGCACTCTCTTGTTGTTGGTGAGTGTCACTCCTTCACTCTCTCGTTGTTGGTGAGTGTCACTCCTTCACTCTCTTGTTGTTGGTGAGTGTCACTCCTTCACTCTCTCGTTGTTGGTGAGTGTCACTCCTTCACTCTCTCGTTGTTGGTGAGTGTCTCCTTCACTCTCTCGTTGTTGGTGAGTGTCACTCCTGCACTCTCTCGTTGTTGGTGAGTGTCTCCTGCACTCTCTCGTTGTTGGTGAGTGTCTCCTGCACTCTCTTGTTGTTGGTGAGTGTCACTCCTGCACTCTCTCGTTGTTGGTGAGTGTCACTCCTTCACTCTCTCGTTGTTGGTGAGTGTCACTCCTGCACTCTCTTGTTGTTGGTGAGTGTCACTCCTTCACTCTCTCGTTGTTGGTGAGTGTCACTCCTTCACTCTCTTGTTGTTGGTGAGTGTCACTCCTTCACTCTCTCGTTGTTGGTGAGTGTCACTCCTTCACTCTCTCGTTGTTGGTGAGTGTCACTCCTTCACTCTCTCGTTGTTGGTGAGTGTCACTCCTTCACTCTCTCGTTGTTGGTGAGTGTCTCCTTCACTCTCTCGTTGTTGGTGAGTGTCACTCCTTCACTCTCTCGTTGTTGGTGAGTGTCACTCCTTCACTCTCTTGTTGTTGGTGAGTGTCTCCTTCACTCTCTTGTTGTTGGTGAGTGTCACTCTTCACTCTCTTGTGTTGGTGAGTGTCTCCTGCACTCTCTCGTTGTTGGTGAGTGTCTCCTTCACTCTCTCGTTGTTGGTGAGTGTCTCCTTCACTCTCTCGTTGTTGGTGAGTGTCACTCCTTCACTCTCTTGTTGTTGGTGAGTGTCACTCCTTCACTCTCTCGTTGTTGGTGAGTGTCACTCCTTCACTCTCTCGTTGTTGGTGAGTGTCACTCCTGCACTCTCTTGTTGTTGGTGAGTGTCTCCTGCACTCTCTTGTTGTTGGTGAGTGTCACTCCTTCACTCTCTCGTTGTTGGTGAGTGTCTCCTGCACTCTCTTGTTGTTGGTGAGTGTCTCCTTCACTCTCTCGTTGTTGGTGAGTGTCTCCTGCACTCTCTTGTTGTTGGTGAGTGTCTCCTGCACTCTCTCGTTGTTGGTGAGTGTCTCCTGCACTCTCTCGTTGTTGGTGAGTGTCTCCTGCACTCTCTCGTTGTTGGTGAGTGTCACTCCTGCACTCTCTTGTTGTTGGTGAGTGTCTCCTGCACTCTCTCGTTGTTGGTGAGTGTCTCCTGCACTCTCTCGTTGTTGGTGAGTGTCTCCTTCACTCTCTCGTTGTTGGTGAGTGTCACTCCTGCACTCTCTTGTTGTTGGTGAGTGTCTCCTGCACTCTCTCGTTGTTGGTGAGTGTCACTCCTTCACTCTCTCGTTGTTGGTGAGTGTCACTCCTTCACTCTCTTGTTGTTGGTGAGTGTCTCCTGCACTCTCTCGTTGTTGGTGAGTGTCTCCTTCACTCTCTCGTTGTTGGTGAGTGTCTCCCTGCACTCTCTCGTTGTTGGTGAGTGTCTCCTGCACTCTCTCGTTGTTGGTGAGTGTCTCCTTCACTCTCTCGTTGTTGGTGAGTGTCTCCTTCACTCTCTCGTTGTTGGTGAGTGTCTCCTGTACTCTCTTGTTGTTGGTGAGTGTCTCCTGCACTCTCTCGTTGTTGATGAGTGTCTCCTGTACTCTCTTGTTGTTGGTGAGTGTCTCCTGTACTCTCTCGTTGTTGGTGAGTGTCTCCTGCACTCTCTCGTTGTTGGTGAGTGTCTCCTGCACTCTCTCGTTGTTGGTGAGTGTCTCCTGCACTCTCTCTTTGTTGGTGAGTGTCTCCTTCACTCTCTCGTTGTTGGTGAGTGTCTCCTTCACTCTCTCGTTGTTGGTGAGTGTCTCCTGCACTCTCTTGTTGTTGGTGAGTGTCACTCCTTCACTCTCTTGTTGTTGGTGAGTGTCACTCCTTCACTCTCTCGTTGTTGGTGAGTGTCTCCTGCACTCTCTCGTTGTTGGTGAGTGTCTCCTGCACTCTCGTTGTTGGTGAGTGTCTCCTGCACTCTCTCGTTGTTGGTGAGTGTCTCCTGCACTCTCTTGTTGTTGGTGAGTGTCTCCTTCACTCTCTGTTGTTGGTGTCACTCCTTCACTCTCTCGTTGTTGGTGAGTGTCACTCCTTCACTCTCTTGTTGTTGGTGAGTGTCTCCTTCACTCTCTCGTTGTTGGTGAGTGTCACTCCTACACTCTCTTGTTGTTGGTGAGTGTCACTCCTTCACTCTCTCGTTGTTGGTGAGTGTCACTCCTTCACTCTCTCGTTGTTGGTGTGTGTCACTCCTTCACTCTCTCGTTGTTGGTGAGTGTCTCCTGCACTCTCTCGTTGTTGGTGAGTGTCTCCTGCACTCTCTTGTTGTTGGTGAGTGTCACTCCTGCACTCTCTCGTTGTTGGTGAGTGTCACTCCTTCACTCTCTCGTTGTTGGTGAGTGTCACTCCTGCACTCTCTTGTTGTTGGTGAGTGTCACTCCTTCACTCTCTTGTTGTTGGTGAGTGTCTCCTGCACTCTCTCGTTGTTGGTGAGTGTCACTCCTGCACTCTCTTGTTGTTGGTGAGTGTCACTCCTTCACTCTCTTGTTGTTGGTGAGTGTCACTCCTTCACTCTCTTGTTGTTGGTGAGTGTCACTCCTGCACTCTCTTGTTGTTGGTGAGTGTCTCCTGCACTCTCTCGTTGTTGGTGAGTGTCACTCCTTCACTCTCTTGTTGTTGGTGAGTGTCACTCCTTCACTCTCTTGTTGTTGGTGAGTGTCACTCCTTCACTCTCTTGTTGTTGGTGAGTGTCACTCCTTCACTCTCTCGTTGTTGGTGAGTGTCTCCTGCACTCTCTTGTTGTTGGTGAGTGTCTCCTTCACTCTCTCGTTGTTGGTGAGTGTCACTCCTGCACTCTCTCGTTGTTGGTGAGTGTCTCCTTCACTCTCTCGTTGTTGGTGAGTGTCTCCTGCACTCTCTTGTTGTTGGTGAGTGTCTCCTACACTCTCTCGTTGTTGGTGAGTGTCACTCCTTCACTCTCTCGTTGTTGGTGAGTGTCACTCCTGCACTCTCTCGTTGTTGGTGAGTGTCACTCCTGCACTCTCTTGTTGTTGGTGAGTGTCACTCCTGCACTCTCTCGTTGTTGGTGAGTGTCTCCTTCACTCTCTCGTTGTTGGTGAGTGTCACTCCTTGCACTCTCTCGTTGTTGGTGAGTGTCACTCCTTCACTCTCTTGTTGTTGGTGAGTGTCACTCCTTCACTCTCTCGTTGTTGGTGAGTGTCACTCCTGCACTCTCTTGCTGTTGGTGAGTGTCACTCCTTCACTCTCTTGTTGTTGGTGAGTGTCACTCCTGCACTCTCTCGTTGTTGGTGAGTGTCACTCCTTCACTCTCTCGTTGTTGGTGAGTGTCACTCCTGCACTCTCTTGTTGTTGGTGAGTGTCACTCCTTCACTCTCTTGTTGTTGGTGAGTGTCACTCCTTCACTCTCTTGTTGTTGGTGAGTGTCACTCCTGCACTCTCTCGTTGTTGGTGAGTGTCACTCCTTCACTCTCTTGTTGTTGGTGAGTGTCACTCCTGCACTCTCTCGTTGTTGGTGAGTGTCACTCCTGCACTCTCTTGTTGTTGGCGAGTGTCTCCTGCACTCTCTCGTTGTTGGTGAGTGTCTCCTGCACTCTCTTGTTGTTGGTGAGTGTCACTCCTTCACTCTCTCGTTGTTGGTGAGTGTCTCCTGCACTCTCTTGTTGTTGGTGAGTGTCTCCTTCACTCTCTCGTTGTTGGTGAGTGTCACTCCTTCACTCTCTCGTTGTTGGTGAGTGTCACTCCTTCACTCTCTTGTTGTTGGTGAGTGTCACTCCTTCACTCTCTTGTTGTTGGTGAGTGTCACTCCTTCACTCTCTCGTTGTTGGTGAGTGTCACTCCTGCACTCTCTCGTTGTTGGTGAGTGTCACTCCTGCACTCTCTCGTTGTTGGTGAGTGTCACTCCTGCACTCTCTCGTTGTTGGTGAGTGTCTCCTTCACTCTCTTGTTGTTGGTGAGTGTCTCCTTCACTCTCTTGTTGTTGGTGAGTGTCTCCTGCACTCTCTCGTTGTTGGTGAGTGTCACTCCTTCACTCTCTCGTTGTTGGTGAGTGTCTCCTGCACTCTCTCGTTGTTGGTGAGTGTCTCCTGCACTCTCTCGTTGTTGGTGAGTGTCTCCTGCACTCTCTCGTTGTTGGTGAGTGTCACTCCTGCACTCTCTCTTTGTTGGTGAGTGTCACTCCTTCACTCTCTCGTTGTTGGTGAGTGTCACTCCTGCACTCTCTCGTTGTTGGTGAGTGTCACTCCTGCACTCTCTTGTTGTTGGTGAGTGTCACTCCTGCACTCTCTCGTTGTTGGTGAGTGTCTCCTTCACTCTCTTGTTGTTGGTGAGTGTCTCCTTCACTCTCTCGTTGTTGGTGAGTGTCACTCCTTCACTCTCTTGTTGTTGGTGAGTGTCACTCCTGCACTCTCTCGTTGTTGGTGAGTGTCACTCCTGCACTCTCTCGTTGTTGGTGAGTGTCTCCTGTACTCTCTCGTTGTTGGTGAGTGTCACTCCTTCACTCTCTCGTTGTTGGTGAGTGTCACTCCTGCACTCTCTCGTTGTTGGTGAGTGTCACTCCTTCACTCTCTTGTTGTTGGTGAGTGTCACTCCTTCACTCTCTCGTTGTTGGTGAATGTCACTCCTTCACTCTCTCGTTGTTGGTGAGTGTCACTCCTTCACTCTCTTGTTGTTGGTGAGTGTCACTCCTGCACTCTCTCGTTGTTGGTGAGTGTCACTCCTGCACTCTCTCGTTGTTGGTGAGTGTCTCCTGTACTCTCTTGTTGTTGGTGAGTGTCACTCCTGTACTCTCTTGTTGTTGGTGAGTGTCACTCCTTCACTCTCTCGTTGTTGGTGAGTGTCTCCTGCACTCTCTTGTTGTTGGTGAGTGTCACTCCTTCACTCTCTTGTTGTTGGTGAGTGTCACTCCTGCACTCTCTCGTTGTCAATATAACAGGGGTATATTCCACCATATACGATGTACAGTATAAATAGTAGGCATCGTTCAGTCTAAAGACTATGGAGTTGCGCCCTTCGCAAAGCCTAGGTAGGTAGATATGGAAGAGAAGCTGTTACCCATGCAGCAGGTCCCCCTCTCCACGTTGCTGAAATTATCCAATAGAACGGCATATGCCAATACCCATGGTTCCAGCAACGTCGCAGGAGCTGCCAGAACGACGTCGACGTCAACAACGAACTGCCTTAGCGGCTCCAACTCCGGATTTTTCCTCGAGGTTGACGCCTGAAGCTTTTTTGGGATGTACAGTATACAATACCATGTATATAATGTGATACACTCCAACAGTTGGACAGAACCCATCTTCACTAACAGCTGTACAGAACCCATCTTCACTAACAGCTGTACAGAACCCATCTTCACCAACAGCTGCACAGAACCCATCTTCACCAACAGCTGGACAGAACCCATCTTCACTAACAGCTGTACAGAACCCATCTTCACTAACTGCTGGACAGAACCCATCTTCACCAACAGCTGCACAGAACCCATCTTCACCAACAGCTGGACAGAACCCATCTTCACCAACAGCTGCACAGAACCCATCTTCACCAACAGTTGGACAGAACCCATCTTCACCAACAGCTGTACAGAACCCATCTTCACTAACAGCTGTACAGAACCCATCTTCACTAACAGCTGTACAGAACCCATCTTCACCAACAGTTGGACAGAACCCATCTTCACCAACAGCTGTACAGAACCCATCTTCACTAACTGCTGGACAGAACCCATCTTCACTAACTGCTGGACAGAACCCATCTTCACTAACTGCTGGACAGAACCCATCTTCACCAACAGCTGCACAGAACCCATCTTCACCAACAGCTGGACAGAACCCATCTTCACCAACAGCTGCACAGAACCCATCTTCACCAACAGCTGGACAGAACCGTTCTTCACCAACAGCTGGACAGAACCCATCTTCACCAACAGCTGGACAGAACCCATCTTCACCAACACCTGGACAGAACCCATCTTCACTAACAGCTGCACAGAACCCATCGTCACCAACAGCTGGACAGAACCGTTCTTCACCAACAGCTGGATAGAACCCATCTTCACCAACAGCTGGACAGAACCCATCTTCACCAACAGCTGGACAGAACCCATCTTCACCAACAGCTGGACAGAACCCATCTTCACTAACAGTTGGACAGAACTCATCTTCACCAACAGCTGGACAGAACCCATCTTCACCAACAGCTGGACAGAACCCATCTTCACTAACAGCTGGACAGAACCCATCTTCACCAATAGCTGGACAGAACCCATCTTCACCAATAGCTGGACAGAACCCCTCTTCACCAATAGCTGGACAGAACCCATCTTCACCAACAGCTGGACAGAATCCATCTTCACCAACATTGCAGACGCTGGAAATGAGCAATGATTGGGGAAGGTCCCTAATCACGAGGCGTTGCTCCATAATCACCAGAAGGAGCGTCCGTCCAGGAGATTAGAGTCGCCTGCTGCCGGAAATTGGCCAATCCGCACCTCTGCATCTTGGAGCAGCTGACGTCTCGCTGCTAATCAACACCTGCATCCACCTAGCATCAGCATCATTCAGGAAATTCATTTGAATCAGCAAATTCAACTTCAATAATAAACAGATAAACTGGGAGCAAATAAACCAAGACTTCACAGAAATAAACTGGGAAGAACAGCTAGAAAATGCAAACCTGAACCAGTGCCTGGGAAAAATAAGCTCAGTAGCACTAGAAATATGTTCAAACCGCATACCCCTAAGAAAAAAGAGAAAGAGATGCAGATTGGAACGGGAACGTCGTTCCCTATATAGGCGAAGAAAACGAATCGTGGAACAACTTGAGAGTCGCACCCTGTCTCAGGAACGGCGAAGAAGGTTAGGTAGAGAAATAGAAACAATTGAACTCAAGCTACAAGAATCATACAAAACCCAGGAGAGGCAAAGAGAGCAAAAGGCCATCAGTGAAATAGAGAGAAATCCGAAATATTTTTTCTCCTATGCAAAATCAAGATCAAAAACCACATCTAGTATCGGGCCCCTGCGAAAGGAAGATGGAACTTTCACCGATGACAACAAAGAAATGAGCGAAATACTGAGGAAGCAGTACGACTTTGTTTTCAGCGAGCCACTAAACGCACTAAAGATCGATAACCCAAATGAATTTTTCATGGATATGATACCAACATCAGCTCATATATCAGACGTCACTCTATCCCCACTGGATTTTAAAATACATGGAATCACAGCATCTCCATAACCCCGGACAACATGGTTTCAGCACAGGGCGCTCTTGCCTGTCACAGTTGCTGGACCACTATGATATGGCATTAGATGCTATGGAAGACAAACAAAACGCTGATGTAATTTACACAGATTTCGTAAAAGCTTTTGATGAATGTGACCATGGAGTTGTTGCACATAAAATGCGTTCAAAAGGCATTACCGAAAAAATAGGCAGATGGATCTACAATTTCCTGACTAACAGAACACAATCAACAAAATAAAATCCAACCCGTCAACCGTGAAGAGCTCAGTCCCCAGGGTACTGTGCTTGCTCCAGTACTTTTTCTCATCCTCATATCGGACATAGACAAGAACACAACCTTTAGCACTGTATCATCCTTTGCAGATGACACTAGGATCTTCATGAGAGTAGGCAACATAGAGGACCAAACCTCCAGTCAGATGTAGATCAGGTCTTTCTATGGGCTACAGAAAATAATATGGTGTTTAACGAAGACAAGTTCCAGCTCATGCGCTATGGAAAAATGAAAATATAAAACGGAAACCACGTACAAAACTCAGTCAAATCATAACATAGAACGAAAAGGCAATGTAAAGGATCTGGGTGTACTCATGTCGGAAGACCTTACCTTTAAAGAACACAATAAAGTAGCCGTCACAACTGCAAGAAAATGACAGGTTGGATAACAAGAACTTTTCACACTAGAGATGCTATACCGATGATGATACTTTTCAAGACGCTAGTGCTCTCTAGAGTGTAGTACTGCTGCACAATGACAGCCCCTTTCAAAGCTGGAGAAATTGCTGACCTGGAGAGCGTGTATCCTTTACTGCTAGAATCCACTCAGTAAAACATCTAAATTACTGGGACCGACTAAAGAGCCTAAATCTGTACTCCCTTGAACGCAGGCGGGAGAGATACACAATAATTTACACGTGGAAAATAGTAGAGGGGCTGGTCCCAAACCTGCACACAGAAATAACATCACATGAGACCAGAAGACATGGCAGGATGTGCAGAATACCCCCGTTGAAAAGCAGAGGTGCAACTGGTACTCTGAGAGAGAACTCTATCAACATCAGAGGCCCGAGACTGTTCAACACGCTTCCACTACACATAAGGGGCATAACTGGCCGACCCCTCACAGTGTTCAAGAGAGAACTATCAACATCAGAGGCCCGAGACTGTTCAACACTCTTCCACTACACATAAGGGCATAACTGGCCGACCCCTCACAGTGTTCAAGAGAGAACTATCAACATCAGAGGCCCGAGACTGTTCAACACGCTTCCACTACACATAAGGGACATAACTGGCCGACCCCTCACAGTGTTCAAGAGAGAACTATCAACATCAGAGGCCCGAGACTGTTCAACACGCTTCCACTACACATAAGGGGCATAACTGGCAAACCCCTCACAGTGTTCAAGAGAGAACTTGATAAGCACCTCCAAAGGATACCTGATCAACCAGGCTGTGACTCATACGTCAGGCTGCGTGCAGCCGCGTGAAACAGCCTGGTTGATCAGTCCAGCAACCGCGGGGACGCTAAGCCCCGGAAGCACCTCAAGGTAACCTCAAGGTAAGGGAACCTACATCGTACATGAACCACCTACACCCACCTACATCCTATAAGAACCATTTGCACCCCACTTCTCTCTCTCTCTCTCTCTTTCTCTGTATATATATATATATATATATATATATATATATATATATAATATTATATATATATATATATATATATATATATGTCTCTCGCGGGTATTTAATAGAGTCAATTCGTTTGATTAATGATCTTGTTGGAAGTTCTGTTGTTTGCCATTCTATATTAACGTTTTTCGATTTTAAAACAGCATCGAACAGTAAGTTATGTAAATCTGATGACGTTAAAAATGAAGCGGGGAAATAAATTAATTAGAAAACTCAAAATCACTTCAAAACGAAGTAGATAGATTTTTTAAATGGACGAAAGATTGGCAGAAGCAGTTTATTGCTGATTATGAAGGGGTTTGAGCCTATATATAATGATGCTGGAAAGTAGGCCTCAAACCACGCGAACGCGTTCATTTATTTATTTACTTATATATACAAGATGGAACTATCAGGGGAAAGCACCAAGGCATTACGACTATATAGCACTGGGACGGGGTTAGGATAAGGATTTGGGATGGGACGGGGGTGAGGAATGGTGCCTAACCACTTGGACGGTCGGGATTGAACGCCGACCTGCATGAAGCGAGACCGTCGCTCTACCGTCCAGCCCCAAGTTGTAACATTGGTGTACAGGCAGCAGGACGCGTAGTGTTACGGGCGGGTCCTTAATCCTGTGTTCCCTGGAACACCACCCGCCAAATGGTTTAACAACCAGGTACCCATTTTACTGTTGGGTAAACAGAGGCTACAGTTAAGGTTTGGCGCCCAGTCAATCCTACCCGGCCAGGATACGAACCCAGGCCAAAGCGGTCGAGAAACGCCAGGCGAGTGTCTTACCACTACGCCACGGGGACTGAACATGATAACTAATATATGGGTGAGAAGGTGTAACAGGATATATACAGGTTCTATATATCGCCACAAAACAGAACAGAAACCAGTGCATATGAGTGGGATAATTTTGGCTTCACTAAAGACCTGGGTAAATACTGGTTTGCAAACAAGGAGTGCGTTGATTAATGGAACAATTATCAGGTAACATAAAAGACGGAGCATCTTGGAATTCTTTCAAGCATTGGTTATCTTATCTTGAGGTTATCTTGAGATGATTTCGGGGCTTAGCGTCCCCGCGGCCCGGTCCTCGACCAGGCCTCCTTTTTGTTACACATCACCCTTTCATCCCATCAGGGTGAAAGAAACTCTCCCTATTTGTTTCCGCCTCCACCGGGGATGGAACCCGGAACCTCAGGACTACGAATACCGAGCGCTGTCCACTCAGCCGTCAGGCCCCGTCTTTGGTTAGTCAGAGACAAGAATAATTTTGGATGGCCACAAAGAGGACCTAATGACCAAACCACTCATCACTAGATGAAGAATCGACGACGTTTCGGTCCGTAAGAACAATGATTCAAATACGAATCTTACGTTTTACTTCACTGTCGAGGGTAGTTGAAAAATTAACTCTCCAAAGTTCATTTTCACACTTTATTTATGGTCTGACGCCTAGAAGCGTTTCGCAAGTCACTTCTTACATTTCCAAAAACAAGTTTACATACTCTGTGGTGCTAATGGTCCGTCGTGGACCATTATTAAGCCGTGTGTTGACAATGGTCCACCACCGACCGAAACGTCGTCGTCTCCTCAACTTCTGATGAGTGGTTTGCTCATCATGTCTTCAACCTCGTTATTGTGACTCATCGTCTGCATATATTGTACCCGCCTTATATGGGGACAATAAGCCTTCTGCAGTTCTACTTATGTCCTCATATCCCAGCAACTATCCTCATATCCCAGCAACTATCCTCTTATCCCAGCAACTATCCTCATATCCCAGCAACTATCCTCATATCCCAGCAACTATCCTCATATCCCAGCAACTATCCTCATATCCCAGCAACTATCCTCATATCCCAGCAACTATCCTCATATCCCAGCAACTATCCTCATATCCCAGCAACTATCCTCATATCCCAGCAACTATCCTTATATCCCAGCAACTATCCTCATATCCCAGCAACTATCCTTATATCCCAGAAACTATCCTCATATCCCAGCAACTATCCTCATATCCCAGCAACTATCCCCATATCCCAGCAACTATCCACATATCCCAGCAACTATCCACATATCCCAGCAACTATCCACATATCCCAGCAACTATCCTCATATCCCAGCAACTATCCTCATATCCCATTCAAGTGTAACATAATCACACTGGCTTCGTGGCTATAGAAGACACTATAGCTGTATAGCACTCGGCAGGGATAGATAAGGAATGGTGCCCAACCACTTGGACCATCAGGGATCGAGCACCGACCCGCAGGAAGGGGAGCCCGTCTCTTAGGACAAGACGCACGGTTCACCCTCCGGAGATCTGCCCCACAAACTGCTGCTCCCATTTGTTCGGTGAAAGGAACCTAATTTACAAAGTTATTTGCAAATATGTTAAAACTTGCTTCCATTAGCCGGGAAAAATCCGATAATGAAGGGAAACGTTTAGGGATTTTTAGGGATTTTTAGGGACTGTGGGTGTAGCTGTGTCCTAATAGGCTGCTAAAACGAAGAAGTTATAATGGAATTGAACTGGCCTCACCGGGTCTGTGATGGCACGACCCCAAGGACACGACCCCATGGACACGACCCCAAGGACACGACCCCAAGGACACGACCCCAAGGACATGACCCCAAGGACACGACCCCATGGACACAACCCCATGGACATGACCCCAAGGACACGACCCCATGGACACGACCCCATGGACACGACCCCCAAGGACACGACCCCAAGGACACGACCCCATGGACACGACCCCCAAGGACACGACCCCAAGGGCACGACCCCATGGACATGACCCCAAGGACACGACCCCAAGGACACGACCCCATGGACACGACCCCAAGGACACAACCCCCAAGGACACGACCCCAAGGACACGACCCCAAGGACACGACCCCATGGACACGACCCCAAGCACACGACCCCATGGACACGACCCCATGGACACGACCCCATGGACACGACCCCCAAGGACACGACGCCATGGACACGACCCCCAAGGACACGACCCCCAAGGACACGACGCCATGGACACGACCCCCATGGACACGACCTCATGGACACGACCCCCAAGGACACGACCCCCAAAGACACGACCCCCAAGGACACGACCCCCAAGGACACGACCCCAAGGACACGACCCCCATGGACACGACCCCCAAGGACACGACCCCCAAGGACACGACCCCATGGACACGACCCCATGGACACGACCCCCAAGGACACGACCCCATGGACACGAACCCAAGGACACAACCCCCAAGGACACGACCCCAAGGACACGACCCCAAGGACATGACCCCATGGACACGACCCCCAAGGACACGACCCCATGGACACGACCCCAAGGACACGACCCCAAGGACACGACCCCAAGGACACAACCCCCAAGGACACGACCCCAAGGACACGACCCCATGGACACGACCCCATGGACACGACCCCAAGGCCACGACCCCAAGGACACGACCCCAAGGACACGAGCCCAGGGACACGACCCCCAAGGACACGACCCCAAGGACATGACCCCAAGGACACGACCCCAAGGACACGACCCCCAAGGACATGACCCCAAGGACATGACCCCAAGGACACGACTCCCAAGGACACGACTCCCAAGGACACGACCCCAAGGACATGACCCCCAAAGACACGACCCCATGGACACGACCCCAAGGACACGACCCCATGGACACGACCCCATGGACACGACCCCAAGGGCACGACCCCAAAGACACGACCCCATGGACACGACCCCAAGGGCACGACCCCAAGGACACGACCCCATGGACACGACCCCATGGACACGACCCCCAAAGACACGACCCCCAAGGACACGACCTCATGGACACGACCCCCAAAGACACGACCCCATGGACACGACCTCATGGACACGACCCCCAAAGACACGACCCCATGGAGACGACCCCATGGACACGACCCCATGGACACGACCCCAAGGGCACGACCCCAAGCACACGACCCCATGGACACGACCCCATGGACACGACCCCAAGGACACGACCGCATGGACACAACCCCAAGGACATGACCTTAAGGACATGACCCCAAGGACATGACTCCAAGGACACGACTCCCAAGGACACGACTCCCAAGGACACGACCCCAAGGACATGACCCCAAAGACACGACCCCAAGGACACGACCCCAAGGACATGACCCCAAGGACATGACTCCAAGGACACGACTCCCAAGGACACGACTCCCAAGGACACGACCCCAAGGACATGACCCCAAGAACATGACCCCAAGGACACGACCCCAAGGACACGACCCCCAACGACACGACCCCATGGACACGACCCCCAACGACACGACCCCATGGACACGACCCCCATGGACACGACCCCAAGGACACGACCCCCATGGACACGACCCCCAAGAACACGACCCCATGGACACGACCCCCAAGGACACGACCCCAAGGACACGACCCCAAGGACACGACCCCATGGACACGACCCCAAGCACACGACCCCATGGACACGACCCCATGGACACGACCCCATGGACACGACCCCCAAGGACACGACGCCATGGACACGACCCCCAAGGACACGACCCCCAAGGACACGACGCCATGGACACGACCCCCATGGACACGACCTCATGGACACGACCCCCAAGGACACGACCCCCAAAGACACGACCCCCAAGGACACGACCCCCAAGGACACGACCCCCAAGGACACGACCCCCATGGACACGACCCCCAAGGACACGACCCCCAAGGACACGACCCCCAAGGACACGACCCCCAAGGACACGACCCCCATGGACACGACCCCCAAGGACACGACCCCCAAGGACACGACCCCATGGACACGACCCCATGGACACGACCCCCAAGGACACGACCCCATGGACACGAACCCAAGGACACAACCCCCAAGGACACGACCCCAAGGACACGACCCCAAGGACATGACCCCATGGACACGACCCCCAAGGACACGACCCCATGGACACGACCCCAAGGACACGACCCCAAGGACACGACCCAAAGGACACAACCCCCAAGGACACGACCCCAAGGACACGACCCATGGACACGACCCCATGGACACGACCCCCAAGGCCACGACCCCAAGGACACGACCCCAAGGACACGAGCCCAGGGACACGACCCCCAAGGACACGACCCCAAGGACATGACCCCAAGGACACGACCCCAAGACACGACCCCCAAGGACATGACCCCAAGGACATGACCCCAAGGACACGACTCCCAAGGACACGACTCCCAAGGACACGACCCCAGGACATGACCCCCAAGACACGACCCCATGGACACGACCCCAAGGACACGACCAAATGGACACGACCCCATGGACACGACCCCAAGGGCACGACCCCAAAGACACGACCCCATGGACACGACCCCAAGGGCACGACCCCAAGGACACGACCCATGGACACGACCCCATGGACACGACCCCCAAAGACACGACCCCCAAGGACACGACCTCATGGACACGACCCCCAAAGACACGACCCCATGGACACGACCTCATGGACACGACCCCCAAAGACACGACCCCATGGACACGACCCCATGGACACGACCCCATGGACACGACCCCATTGACACGACCCCAGGGCACGACCCCAAGCACACGACCCCATGGACACGACCCCATGGACACGACCCCAAGGACACGACCGCATGGACACAACCCAAGGACACGACCGCATGGACACGACCCCAAGGACACGCCTGCTTGGACACGACCGCATGGACACGACCCCAAAGACACGACCCCAAGGACACGACCACATGNTTTAACAGTTAAAGTAACCGAACAGCTGACAACACCGCCGGTGACGTCACTAACAAATGAATCACGCTGTTATCTGGCTGATTTGACAACTTTGATTGGTCACACCCTTATCTTGAGATGATTTCGGGGCTTAGTGTCCCCGCGGCCCGGTCCTCGACCAGGCCTCCTTTTAATTACACACCCCCAGGAATTCCATTTGTTTCTGCCTCCGCCGGTGATCGAACCCAGAACCATAGGACTACGAATCCCGAGCGCTGTCCACTCAACCGTCAGGCCCCCCTTAAGTTAACTTTAATAATAACAAAAACTACAACGTATTATGCACCAATATAAAAAATAATTCCGCGTTCCTTGGCGCGAAATCGCGCGAATATTGGCGAGATAGTTATCAGCCAATAGCGCCCACCTGCGAGGAATGATCTGTGCGGATTCCAGTATGCTGCGTTATTAGGGCGTCTGTCACACGTTCTCGTTGTTGGTGAGTGTCTCCTGCACTCTCTCGTTGTTGGTGAGTGTCTCCTGCACTCTCTCGTTGTTGGTGAGTGTCTCCTGCACTCTCTCGTTGTTGGTGAGTGTCTTCTGCACTCTCTTGTTGTTGGTGAGTGTCTCCTGCACTCTCTCGTTGTTGGTGAGTGTCTCCTGCACTCTCTCGTTGTTGGTGAGTGTCTCCTGCACTCTCTTGTTGTTGGTGTGTCACTCCTGCACTCTCTCGTTGTTGGTGAGTGTCTCCTGCACTCTCTTGTTGTTGGTGAGTGTCTCCTGCACTCTCTCGTTGTTGGTGAGTGTCTCCTGCACTCTCTTGTTGTTGGTGAGTGTCTCCTGCACTCTCTCGTTGTTGGTGAGTGTCTCCTGCACTCTCTCGTTGTTGGTGAGTGTCTCCTGCACTCTCTTGTTGTTGGTGAGTGTCTCCTGCACTCTCTCGTTGTTGGTGAGTGTCTCCTGCACTCTCTTGTTGTTGGTGAGTGTCTCCTGCACTCTCTCGTTGTTGGTGAGTGTCTCCTGCACTCTCTTGTTGTTGGTGAGTGTCTCCTGCACTCTCTCGTTGTTGGTGAGTGTCTCCTGCACTCTCTCGTTGTTGGTGAGTGTCTCCTGCACTCTCTCGTTGTTGGTGAGTGTCTCCTGCACTCTCTCGTTGTTGGTGAGTGTCTCCTGCACTCTCTCGTTGTTGGTGAGTGTCTCCTGCACTCTCTTGTTGTTGGTGAGTGTCTCCTGCACTCTCTCGTTGTTGGTGAGTGTCTCCTGCACTCTCTCGTTGTTGGTGAGTGTCACTCCTTCACTCTCTTGTTGTTGGTGAGTGTCACTCCTTCACTCTCTCGTTGTTGGTGAGTGTCACTCCTTCACTCTCTCGTTGTTGGTGAGTGTCTCCTTCACTCTCTTGTTGTTGGTGAGTGTCTCCTTCACTCTCTCGTTGTTGGTGAGTGTCTCCTGCACTCTCTTGTTGTTGGTGAGTGTCACTCCTTCACTCTCTTGTTGTTGGTGAGTGTCACTCCTGCACTCTCTCGTTGTTGGTGAGTGTCTCCTTCACTCTCTCGTTGTTGGTGAGTGTCTCCTCCACTCTCTGTTGTTGGTGAGTGTCTCCTGCACTCTCTTGTTGTTGGTGAGTGTCTCCTGCACTCTCTCGTTGTTGGTGAGTGTCTCCTGCACTCTCTCGTTGTTGGTGAGTGTCTCCTGCACTCTCTCGTTGTTGGTGAGTGTCTCCTGCACTCTCTCGTTGTTGGTGAGTGTCTCCTTCACTCTCTCGTTGTTGGTGAGTGTCACTCCTTCACTCTCTCGTTGTTGGTGAGTGTCACTCCTTCACTCTCTCGTTGTTGGTGAGTGTCACTCCTTCACTCTCTTGTTGTTGGTGAGTGTCACTCCTTCACTCTCTCGTTGTTGGTGAGTGTCACTCCTTCACTCTCTCGTTGTTGGTGAGTGTCTCCTTCACTCTCTCGTTGTTGGTGAGTGTCACTCCTGCACTCTCTCGTTGTTGGTGAGTGTCTCCTGCACTCTCTCGTTGTTGGTGAGTGTCTCCTGCACTCTCTTGTTGTTGGTGAGTGTCACTCCTGCACTCTCTCGTTGTTGGTGAGTGTCACTCCTTCACTCTCTCGTTGTTGGTGAGTGTCACTCCTGCACTCTCTCGTTGTTGGTGAGTGTCACTCCTTCACTCTCTCGTTGTTGGTGAGTGTCACTCCTTCACTCTCTTGTTGTTGGTGAGTGTCTCCTTCACTCTCTCGTTGTTGGTGAGTGTCACTCCTTCACTCTCTCGTTGTTGGTGAGTGTCACTCCTTCACTCTCTCGTTGTTGGTGAGTGTCACTCCTTCACTCTCTCGTTGTTGGTGAGTGTCTCCTTCACTCTCTCGTTGTTGGTGAGTGTCACTCCTTCACTCTCTCGTTGTTGGTGAGTGTCACTCCTTCACTCTCTTGTTGTTGGTGAGTGTCTCCTTCACTCTCTTGTTGTTGGTGAGTGTCACTCCTTCACTCTCTTGTTGTTGGTGAGTGTCTCCTGCACTCTCTCGTTGTTGGTGAGTGTCTCCTTCACTCTCTCGTTGTTGGTGAGTGTCTCCTTCACTCTCTCGTTGTTGGTGAGTGTCACTCTTCACTCTCTTGTTGTTGGTGAGTGTCACTCCTTCACTCTCTTGTTGTTGGTGAGTGTCACTCCTTCACTCTCTCGTTGTTGGTGAGTGTCACTCCTGCACTCTCTTGTTGTTGGTGAGTGTCTCCTGTACTCTCTTGTTGTTGGTGAGTGTCACTCCTTCACTCTCTCGTTGTTGGTGAGTGTCTCCTGCACTCTCTTGTTGTTGGTGAGTGTCACTCCTTCACTCTCTCGTTGTTGGTGAGTGTCTCCTGCACTCTCTTGTTGTTGGTGAGTGTCTCCTGCACTCTCTCGTTGTTGGTGAGTGTCTCCTGCACTCTCTCGTTGTTGGTGAGTGTCTCCTGCACTCTCTCGTTGTTGGTGAGTGTCTCCTGCACTCTCTTGTTGTTGGTGAGTGTCTCCTGCACTCTCTCGTTGTTGGTGAGTGTCTCCTGCACTCTCTTGTTGTTGGTGAGTGTCACTCCTGCACTCTCTCGTTGTTGGTGAGTGTCTCCTGCACTCTCTTGTTGTTGGTGAGTGTCTCCTGCACTCTCTCGTTGTTGGTGAGTGTCTCCTGCACTCTCTTGTTGTTGGTGAGTGTCTCCTGCACTCTCTCGTTGTTGGTGAGTGTCTCCTGCACTCTCTCGTTGTTGGTGAGTGTCTCCTGCACTCTCTTGTTGTTGGTGAGTGTCTCCTGCACTCTCTCGTTGTTGGTGAGTGTCTCCTGCACTCTCTTGTTGTTGGTGAGTGTCTCCTGCACTCTCTCGTTGTTGGTGAGTGTCTCCTGCACTCTCTTGTTGTTGGTGAGTGTCTCCTGCACTCTCTCGTTGTTGGTGAGTGTCTCCTGCACTCTCTCGTTGTTGGTGAGTGTCTCCTGCACTCTCTCGTTGTTGGTGAGTGTCTCCTGCACTCTCTCGTTGTTGGTGAGTGTCTCCTGCACTCTCTCGTTGTTGGTGAGTGTCTCCTGCACTCTCTTGTTGTTGGTGAGTGTCTCCTGCACTCTCTCGTTGTTGGTGAGTGTCTCCTGCACTCTCTCGTTGTTGGTGAGTGTCTCCTGCACTCTCTTGTTGTTGGTGAGTGTCTCCTGCACTCTCTCGTTGTTGGTGAGTGTCTCCTGCACTCTCTCGTTGTTGGTGAGTGTCTCCTGCACTCTCTCGTTGTTGGTGAGTGTCTCCTGCACTCTCTTGTTGTTGGTGAGTGTCTCCTGCACTCTCTTGTTGTTGGTGAGTGTCTCCTGCACTCTCTCGTTGTTGGTGAGTGTCACTCCTTCACTCTCTCGTTGTTGGTGAGTGTCTCCTGTACTCTCTTGTTGTTGGTGAGTGTCTCCTGTACTCTCTCGTTGTTGGTGAGTGTCTCCTGCACTCTCTCGTTGTTGGTGAGTGTTTCCTGCACTCTCTCGTTGTTGGTGAGTGTCTCCTGCACTCTCTCGTTGTTGGTGAGTGTCTCCTTCACTCTCTCGTTGTTGGTGAGTGTCTCCTGCACTCTCTCGTTGTTGGTGAGTGTCTCCTGTACTCTCTCGTTGTTGGTGAGTGTCACTCCTGTACTCTCTTGTTGTTGGTGAGTGTCTCCTGCACTCTCTTGTTGTTGGTGAGTGTCTCCTGCACTCTCTTGTTGTTGGTGAGTGTCTCCTGCACTCTCTCGTTGTTGGTGAGTGTCTCCTGCACTCTCTCGTTGTTGGTGAGTGTCTCCTGTACTCTCTCGTTGTTGGTGAGTGTCTCCTGCACTCTCTTGTTGTTGGTGAGTGTCTCCTGCACTCTCTTGTTGTTGGTGAGTGTCTCCTGCACTCTCTCGTTGTTGGTGAGTGTCTCCTGTACTCTCTTGTTGTTGGTGAGTGTCTCCTGCACTCTCTCGTTGTTGGTGAGTGTCACTCCTTCACTCTCTCGTTGTTGGTGAGTGTCTCCTGTACTCTCTTGTTGTTGGTGAGTGTCTCCTGTACTCTCTCGTTGTTGGTGAGTGTCTCCTGCACTCTCTCGTTGTTGGTGAGTGTCTCCTGCACTCTCTCGTTGTTGGTGAGTGTCACTCCTTCACTCTCTTGTTGTTGGTGAGTGTCACTCCTTCACTCTCTCGTTGTTGGTGAGTGTCACTCCTTCACTCTCTCGTTGTTGGTGAGTGTCTCCTTCACTCTCTTGTTGTTGGTGAGTGTCTCCTTCACTCTCTCGTTGTTGGTGAGTGTCTCCTGCACTCTCTTGTTGTTGGTGAGTGTCACTCCTTCACTCTCTTGTTGTTGGTGAGTGTCTCCTGCACTCTCTCGTTGTTGGTGAGTGTCTCCTGCACTCTCTCGTTGTTGGTGAGTGTCTCCTGCACTCTCTTGTTGTTGGTGAGTGTCACTCCTTCACTCTCTCGTTGTTGGTGAGTGTCACTCCTTCACTCTCTCGTTGTTGGTGAGTGTCTCCTTCACTCTCTCGTTGTTGGTGAGTGTCACTCCTGCACTCTCTCGTTGTTGGTGAGTGTCTGCTGCACTCTCTCGTTGTTGGTGAGTGTCTCCTGCACTCTCTTGTTGTTGGTGAGTGTCACTCCTGCACTCTCTCGTTGTTGGTGAGTGTCACTCCTTCACTCTCTCGTTGTTGGTGAGTGTCACTCCTACACTCTCTTGTTGTTGGTGAGTGTCACTCCTTCACTCTCTCGTTGTTGGTGAGTGTCACTCCTTCACTCTCTTGTTGTTGGTGAGTGTCACTCCTTCACTCTCTCGTTGTTGGTGAGTGTCACTCCTTCACTCTCTCGTTGTTGGTGAGTGTCACTCCTTCACTCTCTCGTTGTTGGTGAGTGTCACTCCTTCACTCTCTCGTTGTTGGTGAGTGTCTCCTTCACTCTCTCGTTGTTGGTGAGTGTCACTCCTTCACTCTCTCGTTGTTGGTGAGTGTCACTCCTTCACTCTCTTGTTGTTGGTGAGTGTCTCCTTCACTCTCTTGTTGTTGGTGAGTGTCACTCCTTCACTCTCTTGCTGTTGGTGAGTGTCTCCTGCACTCTCTCGTTGTTGGTGAGTGTCTCCTTCACTCTCTCGTTGTTGGTGAGTGTCTCCTTCACTCTCTCGTTGTTGGTGAGTGCAGTCACTCCTTCACTCTCTTGTTGTTGGTGAGTGTCACTCCTTCACTCTCTTGTTGTTGGTGAGTGTCACTCCTTCACTCTCTCGTTGTTGGTGAGTGTCACTCCTGCACTCTCTTGTTGTTGGTGAGTGTCTCCTGTACTCTCTTGTTGTTGGTGAGTGTCACTCCTTCACTCTCTCGTTGTTGGTGAGTGTCTCCTGCACTCTCTTGTTGTTGGTGAGTGTCACTCCTTCACTCTCTCGTTGTTGGTGAGTGTCTCCTGCACTCTCTTGTTGTTGGTGAGTGTCTCCTGCACTCTCTCGTTGTTGGTGAGTGTCTCCTGCACTCTCTCGTTGTTGGTGAGTGTCTCCTGCACTCTCTTGTTGTTGGTGAGTGTCTCCTGCACTCTCTCGTTGTTGGTGAGTGTCTCCTGCACTCTCTTGTTGTTGGTGAGTGTCACTCCTGCACTCTCTCGTTGTTGGTGAGTGTCTCCTGCACTCTCTTGTTGTTGGTGAGTGTCTCCTGCACTCTCTCGTTGTTGGTGAGTGTCTCCTGCACTCTCTTGTTGTTGGTGAGTGTCTCCTGCACTCTCTCGTTGTTGGTGAGTGTCTCCTGCACTCTCTCGTTGTTGGTGAGTGTCTCCTGCACTCTCTTGTTGTTGGTGAGTGTCTCCTGCACTCTCTCGTTGTTGGTGAGTGTCTCCTGCACTCTCTTGTTGTTGGTGAGTGTCTCCTGCACTCTCTCGTTGTTGGTGAGTGTCTCCTGCACTCTCTTGTTGTTGGTGAGTGTCTCCTGCACTCTCTCGTTGTTGGTGAGTGTCTCCTGCACTCTCTCGTTGTTGGTGAGTGTCTCCTGCACTCTCTCGTTGTTGGTGAGTGTCACTCCTTCACTCTCTCGTTGTTGGTGAGTGTCTCCTGTACTCTCTTGTTGTTGGTGAGTGTCTCCTGTACTCTCTCGTTGTTGGTGAGTGTCTCCTGCACTCTCTCGTTGTTGGTGAGTGTTTCCTGCACTCTCTCGTTGTTGGTGAGTGTCTCCTGCACTCTCTCGTTGTTGGTGAGTGTCTCCTTCACTCTCTCGTTGTTGGTGAGTGTCTCCTGCACTCTCTCGTTGTTGGTGAGTGTCTCCTGCACTCTCTCGTTGTTGGTGAGTGTCTCCTGCACTCTCTTGTTGTTGGTGAGTGTCTCCTTCACTCTCCTGTTGTTGGTGTCACTCCTTCACTCTCTCGTTGTTGGTGAGTGTCACTCCTTCACTCTCTTGTTGTTGGTGAGTGTCTCCTTCACTCTCTCGTTGTTGGTGAGTGTCACTCCTACACTCTCTTGTTGTTGGTGAGTGTCACTCCTTCACTCTCTCGTTGTTGGTGAGTGTCACTCCTTCACTCTCTCGTTGTTGGTGTGTGTCACTCCTTCACTCTCTCGTTGTTGGTGAGTGTCTCCTGCACTCTCTCGTTGTTGGTGAGTGTCTCCTGCACTCTCTTGTTGTTGGTGAGTGTCACTCCTGCACTCTCTCGTTGTTGGTGAGTGTCACTCCTTCACTCTCTCGTTGTTGGTGAGTGTCACTCCTGCACTCTCTTGTTGTTGGTGAGTGTCACTCCTTCACTCTCTTGTTGTTGGTGAGTGTCTCCTGCACTCTCTCGTTGTTGGTGAGTGTCACTCCTGCACTCTCTTGTTGTTGGTGAGTGTCACTCCTTCACTCTCTTGTTGTTGGTGAGTGTCACTCCTTCACTCTCTTGTTGTTGGTGAGTGTCACTCCTGCACTCTCTTGTTGTTGGTGAGTGTCTCCTGCACTCTCTCGTTGTTGGTGAGTGTCACTCCTTCACTCTCTTGTTGTTGGTGAGTGTCACTCCTTCACTCTCTTGTTGTTGGTGAGTGTCACTCCTTCACTCTCTTGTTGTTGGTGAGTGTCACTCCTTCACTCTCTCGTTGTTGGTGAGTGTCTCCTGCACTCTCTTGTTGTTGGTGAGTGTCTCCTTCACTCTCTCGTTGTTGGTGAGTGTCACTCCTGCACTCTCTCGTTGTTGGTGAGTGTCTCCTTCACTCTCTCGTTGTTGGTGAGTGTCTCCTGCACTCTCTTGTTGTTGGTGAGTGTCTCCTACACTCTCTCGTTGTTGGTGAGTGTCACTCCTTCACTCTCTCGTTGTTGGTGAGTGTCACTCCTGCACTCTCTCGTTGTTGGTGAGTGTCACTCCTGCACTCTCTTGTTGTTGGTGAGTGTCACTCCTGCACTCTCTCGTTGTTGGTGAGTGTCTCCTTCACTCTCTCGTTGTTGGTGAGTGTCACTCCTGCACTCTCTCGTTGTTGGTGAGTGTCACTCCTTCACTCTCTTGTTGTTGGTGAGTGTCACTCCTTCACTCTCTCGTTGTTGGTGAGTGTCACTCCTGCACTCTCTTGCTGTTGGTGAGTGTCACTCCTTCACTCTCTTGTTGTTGGTGAGTGTCACTCCTGCACTCTCTCGTTGTTGGTGAGTGTCACTCCTTCACTCTCTCGTTGTTGGTGAGTGTCACTCCTGCACTCTCTTGCTGTTGGTGAGTGTCACTCCTTCACTCTCTTGCTGTTGGTGAGTGTCACTCCTTCACTCTCTTGTTGTTGGTGAGTGTCACTCCTGCACTCTCTCGTTGTTGGTGAGTGTCACTCCTTCACTCTTTTGTTGTTGGTGAGTGTCACTCCTGCACTCTCTCGTTGTTGGTGAGTGTCACTCCTGCACTCTCTTGTTGTTGGTGAGTGTCTCCTGCACTCTCTCGTTGTTGGTGAGTGTCTCCTGCACTCTCTTGTTGTTGGTGAGTGTCACTCCTTCACTCTCTCGTTGTTGGTGAGTGTCTCCTGCACTCTCTTGTTGTTGGTGAGTGTCTCCTTCACTCTCTCGTTGTTGGTGAGTGTCACTCCTTCACTCTCTCGTTGTTGGTGAGTGTCACTCCTTCACTCTCTTGTTGTTGGTGAGTGTCACTCCTTCACTCTCTTGTTGTTGGTGAGTGTCACTCCTTCACTCTCTCGTTGTTGGTGAGTGTCACTCCTGCACTCTCTCGTTGTTGGTGAGTGTCACTCCTGCACTCTCTCGTTGTTGGTGAGTGTCACTCCTGCACTCTCTCGTTGTTGGTGAGTGTCTCCTTCACTCTCTTGTTGTTGGTGAGTGTCTCCTTCACTCTCTTGTTGTTGGTGAGTGTCTCCTGCACTCTCTCGTTGTTGGTGAGTGTCACTCCTTCACTCTCTCGTTGTTGGTGAGTGTCACTCCTGCACTCTCTCGTTGTTGGTGAGTGTCTCCTGCACTCTCTCGTTGTTGGTGAGTGTCTCCTTCACTCTCTCGTTGTTGGTGAGTGTCTCCTTCACTCTCTTGTTGTTGGTGAGTGTCTCCTTCACTCTCTCGTTGTTGGTGAGTGTCACTCCTTCACTCTCTCGTTGTTGGTGAGTGTCACTCCTGCACTCTCTCGTTGTTGGTGAGTGTCTCCTTCACTCTCTCGTTGTTGGTGAGTGTCTCCTGCACTCTCTCGTTGTTGGTGAGTGTCACTCCTTCACTCTCTCGTTGTTGGTGAGTGTCTCCTTCACTCTCTCGTTGTTGGTGAGTGTCACTCCTTCACTCTCTCGTTGTTGGTGAGTGTCTCCTGCACTCTCTCGTTGTTGGTGAGTGTCCTCCTTCACTCTCTCGTTGTTGGTGAGTGTCTCCTTCACTCTCTCGTTGTTGGTGAGTGTCACTCCTTCACTCTCTTGTTGTTGGTGAGTGTCACTCCTTCACTCTCTTGTTGTTGGTGAGTGTCACTCCTTCACTCTCTCGTTGTTGGTGAGTGTCACTCCTGCACTCTCTTGTTGTTGGTGAGTGTCTCCTGTACTCTCTTGTTGTTGGTGAGTGTCACTCCTTCACTCTCTCGTTGTTGGTGAGTGTCTCCTGCACTCTCTTGTTGTTGGTGAGTGTCACTCCTTCACTCTCTCGTTGTTGGTGAGTGTCTCCTGCACTCTCTTGTTGTTGGTGAGTGTCTCCTGCACTCTCTCGTTGTTGGTGAGTGTCTCCTGCACTCTCTCGTTGTTGGTGAGTGTCTCCTGCACTCTCTCGTTGTTGGTGAGTGTCTCTCCTGCACTCTCTCGTTGTTGGTGAGTGTCTTCCTGCACTCTCTCGTTGTTGGTGTGTCACTCCTTCACTCTCTTGTTGTTGGTGAGTGTCACTCCTTCACTCTCTCGTTGTTGGTGAGTGTCTCCTGCACTCTCTTGTTTGGTGTGAGTGTCACTCCTTCACTCTCTTGTTGTTGGTGAGTGTCACTCCTGCACTCTCTCGTGTCATATAACAGGGTTATATTCCACCATATCGATGTACAGTATAATAGTAGGCATCGTTCAGTCTAAAGACTATGGAGTTGCGCCCTTCGCAAAGCCTANCACTCTCTCGTTGTTGGTGAGTGTCTCCTGCACTCTCTCGTTGTTGGTGAGTGTCTCCTGCACTCTCTCGTTGTTGGTGAGTGTCTCCTGCACTCTCTCGTTGTTGGTGAGTGTCTCCTGTACTCTCTCGTTGTTGGTGAGTGTCTCCTGCACTCTCTTGTTGTTGGTGAGTGTCTCCTGCACTCTCTTGTTGTTGGTGAGTGTCTCCTGCACTCTCTCGTTGTTGGTGAGTGTCACTCCTTCACTCTCTCGTTGTTGGTGAGTGTCTCCTGCACTCTCTTGTTGTTGGTGAGTGTCTCCTGCACTCTCTCGTTGTTGGTGAGTGTCTCCTGCACTCTCTCGTTGTTGGTGAGTGTCTCCTGCACTCTCTCGTTGTTGGTGAGTGTCTCCTGCACTCTCTCGTTGTTGGTGAGTGTCTCCTTCACTCTCTCGTTGTTGGTGAGTGTCTCCTGCACTCTCTCGTTGTTGGTGAGTGTCTCCTGTACTCTTCGTTGTTGGTGAGTGTCACTCCTGCACTCTCTTGTTGTTGGTGAGTGTCTCCTGCACTCTCTTGTTGTTGGTGAGTGTCTCCTGCACTCTCTTGTTGTTGGTGAGTGTCTCCTGCACTCTCTCGTTGTTGGTGAGTGTCTCCTGCACTCTCTCGTTGTTGGTGAGTGTCTCCTGTACTCTCTCGTTGTTGGTGAGTGTCTCCTGCACTCTCTTGTTGTTGGTGAGTGTCTCCTGCACTCTCTTGTTGTTGGTGAGTGTCTCCTGCACTCTCTCGTTGTTGGTGAGTGTCTCCTGTACTCTCTTGTTGTTGGTGAGTGTCTCCTGCACTCTCTCGTTGTTGGTGAGTGTCACTCCTTCACTCTCTCGTTGTTGGTGAGTGTCTCCTGTACTCTCTTGTTGTTGGTGAGTGTCTCCTGTACTCTCTCGTTGTTGGTGAGTGTCTCCTGCACTCTCTCGTTGTTGGTGAGTGTCTCCTGCACTCTCTCGTTGTTGGTGAGTGTCACTCCTTCACTCTCTTGTTGTTGGTGAGTGTCACTCCTTCACTCTCTCGTTGTTGGTGAGTGTCACTCCTTCACTCTCTCGTTGTTGGTGAGTGTCTCCTTCACTCTCTTGTTGTTGGTGAGTGTCTCCTTCACTCTCTCGTTGTTGGTGAGTGTCTCCTGCACTCTCTTGTTGTTGGTGAGTGTCACTCCTTCACTCTCTTGTTGTTGGTGAGTGTCTCCTGCACTCTCTCGTTGTTGGTGAGTGTCTCCTGCACTCTCTCGTTGTTGGTGAGTGTCTCCTGCACTCTCTTGTTGTTGGTGAGTGTCACTCCTTCACTCTCTCGTTGTTGGTGAGTGTCACTCCTTCACTCTCTCGTTGTTGGTGAGTGTCTCCTTCACTCTCTCGTTGTTGGTGAGTGTCACTCCTGCACTCTCTCGTTGTTGGTGAGTGTCTGCTGCACTCTCTCGTTGTTGGTGAGTGTCTCCTGCACTCTCTTGTTGTTGGTGAGTGTCACTCCTGCACTCTCTCGTTGTTGGTGAGTGTCACTCCTTCACTCTCTCGTTGTTGGTGAGTGTCACTCCTACACTCTCTTGTTGTTGGTGAGTGTCACTCCTTCACTCTCTCGTTGTTGGTGAGTGTCACTCCTTCACTCTCTTGTTGTTGGTGAGTGTCACTCCTTCACTCTCTCGTTGTTGGTGAGTGTCACTCCTTCACTCTCTCGTTGTTGGTGAGTGTCACTCCTTCACTCTCTCGCTGTTGGTGAGTGTCACTCCTTCACTCTCTCGTTGTTGGTGAGTGTCTCCTTCACTCTCTCGTTGTTGGTGAGTGTCACTCCTTCACTCTCTCGTTGTTGGTGAGTGTCACTCCTTCACTCTCTTGTTGTTGGTGAGTGTCTCCTTCACTCTCTTGTTGTTGGTGAGTGTCACTCCTTCACTCTCTTGCTGTTGGTGAGTGTCTCCTGCACTCTCTCGTTGTTGGTGAGTGTCTCCTTCACTCTCTCGTTGTTGGTGAGTGTCTCCTTCACTCTCTCGTTGTTGGTGAGTGCAGTCACTCCTTCACTCTCTTGTTGTTGGTGAGTGTCACTCCTTCACTCTCTTGTTGTTGGTGAGTGTCACTCCTTCACTCTCTCGTTGTTGGTGAGTGTCACTCCTGCACTCTCTTGTTGTTGGTGAGTGTCTCCTGTACTCTCTTGTTGTTGGTGAGTGTCACTCCTTCACTCTCTCGTTGTTGGTGAGTGTCTCCTGCACTCTCTTGTTGTTGGTGAGTGTCACTCCTTCACTCTCTCGTTGTTGGTGAGTGTCTCCTGCACTCTCTTGTTGTTGGTGAGTGTCTCCTGCACTCTCTCGTTGTTGGTGAGTGTCTCCTGCACTCTCTCGTTGTTGGTGAGTGTCTCCTGCACTCTCTTGTTGTTGGTGAGTGTCTCCTGCACTCTCTCGTTGTTGGTGAGTGTCTCCTGCACTCTCTTGTTGTTGGTGAGTGTCACTCCTGCACTCTCTCGTTGTTGGTGAGTGTCTCCTGCACTCTCTTGTTGTTGGTGAGTGTCTCCTGCACTCTCTCGTTGTTGGTGAGTGTCTCCTGCACTCTCTTGTTGTTGGTGAGTGTCTCCTGCACTCTCTCGTTGTTGGTGAGTGTCTCCTGCACTCTCTCGTTGTTGGTGAGTGTCTCCTGCACTCTCTTGTTGTTGGTGAGTGTCTCCTGCACTCTCTCGTTGTTGGTGAGTGTCTCCTGCACTCTCTTGTTGTTGGTGAGTGTCTCCTGCACTCTCTCGTTGTTGGTGAGTGTCTCCTGCACTCTCTTGTTGTTGGTGAGTGTCTCCTGCACTCTCTCGTTGTTGGTGAGTGTCTCCTGCACTCTCTCGTTGTTGGTGAGTGTCTCCTGCACTCTCTCGTTGTTGGTGAGTGTCACTCCTTCACTCTCTCGTTGTTGGTGAGTGTCTCCTGTACTCTCTTGTTGTTGGTGAGTGTCTCCTGTACTCTCTCGTTGTTGGTGAGTGTCTCCTGCACTCTCTCGTTGTTGGTGAGTGTTTCCTGCACTCTCTCGTTGTTGGTGAGTGTCTCCTGCACTCTCTCGTTGTTGGTGAGTGTCTCCTTCACTCTCTCGTTGTTGGTGAGTGTCTCCTGCACTCTCTCGTTGTTGGTGAGTGTCTCCTGCACTCTCTCGTTGTTGGTGAGTGTCTCCTGCACTCTCTTGTTGTTGGTGAGTGTCTCCTTCACTCTCCTGTTGTTGGTGTCACTCCTTCACTCTCTCGTTGTTGGTGAGTGTCACTCCTTCACTCTCTTGTTGTTGGTGAGTGTCTCCTTCACTCTCTCGTTGTTGGTGAGTGTCACTCCTACACTCTCTTGTTGTTGGTGAGTGTCACTCCTTCACTCTCTCGTTGTTGGTGAGTGTCACTCCTTCACTCTCTCGTTGTTGGTGTGTGTCACTCCTTCACTCTCTCGTTGTTGGTGAGTGTCTCCTGCACTCTCTCGTTGTTGGTGAGTGTCTCCTGCACTCTCTTGTTGTTGGTGAGTGTCACTCCTGCACTCTCTCGTTGTTGGTGAGTGTCACTCCTTCACTCTCTCGTTGTTGGTGAGTGTCACTCCTGCACTCTCTTGTTGTTGGTGAGTGTCACTCCTTCACTCTCTTGTTGTTGGTGAGTGTCTCCTGCACTCTCTCGTTGTTGGTGAGTGTCACTCCTGCACTCTCTTGTTGTTGGTGAGTGTCACTCCTTCACTCTCTTGTTGTTGGTGAGTGTCACTCCTTCACTCTCTTGTTGTTGGTGAGTGTCACTCCTGCACTCTCTTGTTGTTGGTGAGTGTCTCCTGCACTCTCTCGTTGTTGGTGAGTGTCACTCCTTCACTCTCTTGTTGTTGGTGAGTGTCACTCCTTCACTCTCTTGTTGTTGGTGAGTGTCACTCCTTCACTCTCTTGTTGTTGGTGAGTGTCACTCCTTCACTCTCTCGTTGTTGGTGAGTGTCTCCTGCACTCTCTTGTTGTTGGTGAGTGTCTCCTTCACTCTCTCGTTGTTGGTGAGTGTCACTCCTGCACTCTCTCGTTGTTGGTGAGTGTCTCCTTCACTCTCTCGTTGTTGGTGAGTGTCTCCTGCACTCTCTTGTTGTTGGTGAGTGTCTCCTACACTCTCTCGTTGTTGGTGAGTGTCACTCCTTCACTCTCTCGTTGTTGGTGAGTGTCACTCCTGCACTCTCTCGTTGTTGGTGAGTGTCACTCCTGCACTCTCTTGTTGTTGGTGAGTGTCACTCCTGCACTCTCTCGTTGTTGGTGAGTGTCTCCTTCACTCTCTCGTTGTTGGTGAGTGTCACTCCTGCACTCTCTCGTTGTTGGTGAGTGTCACTCCTTCACTCTCTTGTTGTTGGTGAGTGTCACTCCTTCACTCTCTCGTTGTTGGTGAGTGTCACTCCTGCACTCTCTTGCTGTTGGTGAGTGTCACTCCTTCACTCTCTTGTTGTTGGTGAGTGTCACTCCTGCACTCTCTCGTTGTTGGTGAGTGTCACTCCTTCACTCTCTCGTTGTTGGTGAGTGTCACTCCTGCACTCTCTTGCTGTTGGTGAGTGTCACTCCTTCACTCTCTTGCTGTTGGTGAGTGTCACTCCTTCACTCTCTTGTTGTTGGTGAGTGTCACTCCTGCACTCTCTCGTTGTTGGTGAGTGTCACTCCTTCACTCTTTTGTTGTTGGTGAGTGTCACTCCTGCACTCTCTCGTTGTTGGTGAGTGTCACTCCTGCACTCTCTTGTTGTTGGTGAGTGTCTCCTGCACTCTCTCGTTGTTGGTGAGTGTCTCCTGCACTCTCTTGTTGTTGGTGAGTGTCACTCCTTCACTCTCTCGTTGTTGGTGAGTGTCTCCTGCACTCTCTTGTTGTTGGTGAGTGTCTCCTTCACTCTCTCGTTGTTGGTGAGTGTCACTCCTTCACTCTCTCGTTGTTGGTGAGTGTCACTCCTTCACTCTCTTGTTGTTGGTGAGTGTCACTCCTTCACTCTCTTGTTGTTGGTGAGTGTCACTCCTTCACTCTCTCGTTGTTGGTGAGTGTCACTCCTGCACTCTCTCGTTGTTGGTGAGTGTCACTCCTGCACTCTCTCGTTGTTGGTGAGTGTCACTCCTGCACTCTCTCGTTGTTGGTGAGTGTCTCCTTCACTCTCTTGTTGTTGGTGAGTGTCTCCTTCACTCTCTTGTTGTTGGTGAGTGTCTCCTGCACTCTCTCGTTGTTGGTGAGTGTCACTCCTTCACTCTCTCGTTGTTGGTGAGTGTCACTCCTTCACTCTCTCGTTGTTGGTGAGTGTCACTCCTGCACTCTCTCGTTGTTGGTGAGTGTCTCCTTCACTCTCTTGTTGTTGGTGAGTGTCTCCTTCACTCTCTTGTTGTTGGTGAGTGTCTCCTGCACTCTCTCGTTGTTGGTGAGTGTCACTCCTTCACTCTCTCGTTGTTGGTGAGTGTCTCCTGCACTCTCTCGTTGTTGGTGAGTGTCTCCTGCACTCTCTCGTTGTTGGTGAGTGTCTCCTGCACTCTCTCGTTGTTGGTGAGTGTCACTCCTGCACTCTCTCGTTGTTGGTGAGTGTCACTCCTTCACTCTCTCGTTGTTGGTGAGTGTCACTCCTGCACTCTCTCGTTGTTGGTGAGTGTCACTCCTGCACTCTCTTGTTGTTGGTGAGTGTCACTCCTGCACTCTCTCGTTGTTGGTGAGTGTCTCCTTCACTCTCTTGTTGTTGGTGAGTGTCTCCTTCACTCTCTCGTTGTTGGTGAGTGTCACTCCTTCACTCTCTTGTTGTTGGTGAGTGTCACTCCTGCACTCTCTCGTTGTTGGTGAGTGTCACTCCTGCACTCTCTCGTTGTTGGTGAGTGTCTCCTGTACTCTCTTGTTGTTGGTGAGTGTCACTCCTGCACTCTCTCGTTGTTGGTGAGTGTCACTCCTGCACTCTCTCGTTGTTGGTGAGTGTCTCCTGTACTCTCTCGTTGTTGGTGAGTGTCACTCCTTCACTCTCTCGTTGTTGGTGAGTGTCACTCCTGCACTCTCTCGTTGTTGGTGAGTGTCACTCCTTCACTCTCTTGTTGTTGGTGAGTGTCACTCCTTCACTCTCTCGTTGTTGGTGAATGTCACTCCTTCACTCTCTCGTTGTTGGTGAGTGTCTCCTGCACTCTCTCGTTGTTGGTGAGTGTCACTCCTTCACTCTCTTGTTGTTGGTGAATGTCACTCCTTCACTCTCTCGTTGTTGGTGAGTGTCTCCTGCACTCTCTTGTTGTTGGTGAGTGTCACTCCTTCACTCTCTTGTTGTTGGTGAGTGTCACTCCTGCACTCTCTCGTTGTCAATATAACAGGGGTATATTCCACCATATACGATGTACAGTATAAATAGTAGGCATCGTTCAGTCTAAAGACTATGGAGTTGCGCCCTTCGCAAAGCCTAGGTAGGTAGATATGGAAGAGAAGCTGTTACCCATGCAGCAGGTCCCCCTCTCCACGTTGCTGAAATTATCCAATAGAACGGCATATGCCAATACCCATGGTTCCAGCAACGTCGCAGGAGCTGCCAGAACGACGTCGACGTCAACAACGAACTGCCTTAGCGGCTCCAACTCCGGATTTTTCCTCGAGGTTGACGCCTGAAGCCTTTTTGGGATGTACAGTATACAATACCATGTATATAATGTGACATACTCCAACAGCTGGACAGAACCCATCTTCACTAACAGTTGGACAGAACCCATCTTCACTAACAGTTGGACAGAACCCATCTTCACCAACAGCTGGACAGAACCCATCTTCACTAACTGCTGGACAGAACCCATCTTCACTAACAGCTGGACAGAACCCATCTTCACTAACAGTTGGACAGAACCCATCTTCACTAACAGCTGGACAGAACCCATCTTCACTAACTGCTGGACAGAACCCATCTTCACCAACAGCTGCACAGAACCCATCTTCACCAACAGCTGGACAGAACCGTTCTTCACCAACAGCTGGACAGAACCCATCTTCACCAACAGCTGGACAGAACCCATCTTCACCAACAGTTGGACAGAACCCATCTTCAACAGCTGGACAGAACCCATCTTCACTAACTGCTGGACAGAACCCATCTTCACTAACAGTTGGACAGAACCCATCTTCACCAACAGCTGGACAGAACCCATCTTCACCAACAGCTGGACAGAACCCATCTTCAACAGCTGGACAGAACCCATCATCATCAACAGCTGGACAGAACCCATCTTCACCAACAGTTGGTCAGAACCCATCTTCACCAACAGCTGGACAGAACCCATCTTCACTAACAGCTGGACAGAACCCATCTTCACTAACAGCTGGACAGAACCCATTATCACCAACAGCTGGACAGAACCCATCTTCACCAACAGCTGGACAGAACCCATCTTCACCAACAGCTGGACAGAACCCATCTTCACTAACTGCTGGACAGAACCCATCTTCACCAACAGCTGCACAGAACCCATCTTCACTAACTGCTGGACAGAACCCATCGTCCCCAACAGCTGGACAGAACTCATCTTCACCAACAGCTGCACAGAACCCATCTTTCCCAACTGCTGGACAGAACCCATCTTCACCAACAGCTGGACAGAACCCATCTTCACTAACAGCTGGACAGAACCCATCTTCACCAACAGCTGGACAGAACCCATCTTCACCAACAGCTGCACAGAACCCATCTTTCCCAACAGCTGGACAGAACCCATCTTCACCAACAGCTGGACAGAACCGTTCTTCACCAACAGTTGGACAGAACCCATCTTCATCAACAGCTGAACAGAACCCATCTTCACTAACAGCTGGACAGAACCCATCATCACCAACAGCTGGACAGAACCGTTCTTCACCAACAGTTGGACAGAACCCATCTTCATCAACAGCTGAACAGAACCCATCTTCACCAACAGTTGGACAGAACCCATCTTCACCAACAGCTGAACAGAACCCATCTTCACTAACAGCTGGACAGAACCCATCATCACCAACAGCTGGACAGAACCCATCTTCACCAACAGCTGGACAGAACCGTTCTTCACCAAGAGCTGGACAGAACCCATCTTCACCAACAGCTGGACAGAACCCATCTTCACCAACAGCTGGACAGAACCCATCTTCACCAACAGCTGGACAGAACCCATCTTCACCAACAGCTGGACAGAACCGTTCTTCATCAACAGTTGGACAGAACCCATCTTCACCAACAGCTGGACAGAACCCATCTTCACCAACAGCTGGACAGAACCGTTCTTCACCAACAGCTGGACAGAACCCATCTTCACCAACAGCTGGACAGAACCCATCTTCACCAACAGCTGGACAGAACCCATCTTCACCAACAGCTGGACAGAACCCATCTTCACCAACAGCTGGACAGAACCCATCTTCACCAATAGCTGGACAGAACCGTTCTTCATCAACAGCTGGACAGAACCCATCTTCACCAACAGCTGGACAGAACCCACCTTCACCAACAGCTGGACAGAACCCATCTTCACCAACAGCTGGACAGAACCCATCTTCACCAACAGCTGGACAGAACCGTTCTTCACCAACAGCTGGACAGAACCCATCTTCACCAACAGCTGGACAGAACCCATCTTCACCAACAGCTGGACAGAACCCATCTTCACCAACAGCTGGACAGAACCCATCTTCACCAACAGCTGGACAGAACCCATCTTCCCCAACAGCTGGACAGAACCCATCTTCACCAACATTGCAGACGCTGGAAATGAGCAATGATTGGGGAAGGTCCCTAATCACGAGGCGTTGCTCCATAATCACCAGAAGGAGCGTCCGTCCAGGAGATTAGAGTCGCCTGCTGCCGGAAATTGGCCAATCCGCACCTCTGCATCTTGGAGCAGCTGACGTCTCGCTGCTAATCAACACCTGCATCCACCTAGCATCAGCAACATTCAGCAAATTCATTTGAATCAGCAAATTCAACTTCAATAATAAACAGATAAACTGGGAACAAATAAACCAAGACTTCACAGAAATAAACTGGGAAGAACACCTAGAAAATGCAAACCTGAACCAGTGCCTGGAAAAAATAAGCTCAGTAGCACTAGAAATATGTTCAAACCGCATACCCCTAAGAAAAAAGAGAAAGAGATGCAGATTGGAATGGGAACGTCGTTCCCTATATAGGCGAAGAAAACGAATCGCGGAACAACTTGAGAGTCGCACCCTGTCTCAAGAACGGCGAAGAAGGTTAGGTAGAGAAATAGAAACAATTGAACTCAAGCTACAAGAATCATACAAAACCCAGGAGAGGCAAAGAGAGCAAAAGGCCATCAGTGAAATAGAGAGAAATCCGAAATATTTTTCTCCTATGCAAAATCAAGATCAAAAACCACATCTAGTATCGGGCCCCTGCGAAAGGTAGATGGAACCTTCACCGATGACAACAAAGAAATGAGCGAGTTACTGAGGAAGCAGTACGACTCTGTTTCAGCGAGCCATTAAACGCACTAAAGATTGATAACCCAAATGAATTTTTCATGGATATGATACCAACATCAGCTCATATATCAGACGTCACCCTATCCCCACTGGATTTTGAAGAAGCCATAAACAGTATGCCTATGCACTCCGCACCAGGCCCTGATTCTTGGAACTCCATATTCATCAAGAACTGTAAAAAACCACTATCGCAGGCCCTTCACATTCTGTGGAGACAAAGCCTAGATACTGGCGTTATCCCTGACATATTAAAAACAGCAGAGATAGCACCACTTCATAAAGAGGAAATAAGGCAGAGGCAAAAAATTACAGACCGATAGCACTAACATCGCACATCATAAAATTTTTTGAGTGCTAAGAAGTAAGATCACAAAATACATGGAATCACAGCATCTCCATAACCCCGGACAACATGGTTTCAGAACAGGGCGCTCTTGCCTGTCACAGTTGCTGGACCACTATGATATGGCATTAGATGCTATGGAAGACAAACAAAACGCTGATGTAATTTACACAGATTTCGTAAAAGCTTTTGATAAATGTGACCATGGAGTTGTTGCACATAAAATGCGTTCAAAAGGCATTACCGAAAAATAGGCAGATGGATCTACAATTTCCTGACTAACAGAACCCAATGTGTAATATCAACAAAAAAATCCAGCCCATCAACCGTGAAGAGCTCAGTCCCCTAGGTACTGTGCTTGCTCCACTACTTTTTCTCATCCTCATATCGACTAGACAAGAGCACAACCTATAGCACTGTATCATCCTTTGCAGATGACACTAAGATCTTCATGAGAGTAGGCAACATAGAGCCACGGCAAACCTCCAATCAGATGTAGATCAGGTCTTTCTATGTGCTACAGAAAATAATATGGTGTTTAACGAAGATAAGTTCCAGCTCATGCGCTATGGAAAAAATAAAATATAAAACGGAAACCACGTACAAAACTCAGCAAATCATAACATAGAACGAAAAGTCAATGTAAAGGATCTGGGTGTACTCATGTCGGAAGACCTTACCTTTAAAGAACACAATAAAGTAGCCGTCACAACTGCAAGAAAAATGACAGGTTGGATAACAAGAACTTTTCACACTAGAGATGCTATACCGATGATGATACTTCTTCAAGACACTAGTGCTCTCTAGAGTGGAGTACTGCTGCACAATGACAGCCCCTTTCAAGCTGCAGAAATTGCTGACCTGGAGAGGTGCAGAGATCCTTTACTGCTAGAATCCACTCAGTAAAACATCTAAATTACTGGGACCGACTAAAGAGCCTAAATCTGTACTTCCTTGAGCGCAGGCGGGGAGATACATAATAATTTACACTGGAAAATATTAGAGGGGCTGGTCCCAAACCTGCACACAGAAATAACATCACATAGACCAAAGACATGGCAGGATGTGCAGAATACCCCCGTTGAAAAGCAGAGGTGCAACAGGTACTCTGAGAGAGAACTCTATCAACATCAGAGGCCCGAGACTGTTCAACACGCTTCCACTACACATAAGGGACATAACTGGCCGACCCCTCACAGTGTTCAAGAGAGAACTATCAACATCAGAGGCCCGAGACTGTTCAACACGCTTCACATCACATAAGGGACATAACTGGCCGACCCCTCACAGTGTTCAAGAGAGAACTATCAACATCAAGCCCGAGACTGTTCAACACGCTTCCACTACACATAAGGTACATAACTGCCGACCCCCACAGTGTTCAAGATAGAACTATCAACATCAGAGGCCCGAGACTGTTCAACACGCTTCCACTACACATAAGGGACATAACTGGCCGGCCCCTCACAGTGTTCAAGAGAGAACTATCAACATCAGAGGGCCGAGACTGTTCACACGCTTCCACTACACATAAGGGAACATAACTGGCCGACCCCTCACAGTGTTCAAGAGAGAACTATCACATCGAGGCCCGAGACTGTTCAACACGCTTCCACTACACATAAGGGACATAACTGCCGACCCCTCACAGTGTTCAAGAGAGAACTATCAACATCAGAGGACCGAACTGTCAACCCTCTTCCACTACACATAAGGCGCATAACTGGGCCGACCCCTCACAGTGTTCAAGAGAGAACTGGATAAGCACCTCCAAAGGATCCTGATCAACCAGGCTGTGACTCATACGTCAGGCTGCGAGCAGCCGCGTCCAACAGCCTGGTTGATCAGTCCAGCAACCNTGATTTAGAAGGCGTGAACAGGTCTGGGTCCTTCCGTGATGCCGTAACTTGTCTCACCAGGGATTGGGTAGTTGTTCATTTTTCGTCAGTGGTAATGTAATGTAACAATGTGGTAGTGTAACTATGGCTATGGTAATGTAACATTAACACCCATGATAATGTTAAACACCTATGTTTTTTGTTTTAGATCCAGCTACTTAGAACAAAATTTTCAAGTAGCACAGGCTATGGCGAGCCCGTAGTGTACTTACCTGGCACAGGAGCGGGGCTGTAGTTCTAACACCTATGGTAATATCACGACTATATAGCACTGGGAAGGGTCAGATAAGGATTTGGGATGGGACAGGGGGAAAGAAATGGTGCCACAGCCACTTGGTGGACGGTCGGGTACTGAACGCTGACCTGCATGACGCGAGACCGTCGCTCTCCGTCCAGCCGAAGCGGTTGGGCAGTAACCGACAGGAAACTCGGAGCAAAATTAATGTGAATCATAAAGACTGCTTCCAGGGAATTTTAGGGACAACAGCGTCAACTCCTGGAGATATGCTGGAGACATTTTCTCACCTTCTCAAGATTCTCTCAAACGTTCTCCAAGTTCCTCCTTTGTGGCCGTTCACTTTATAAGCGATAAACAATAATAAATAAATAAATATAAATAAATAAATATATATATAATTATATATATTATACATATATATATATATATATATATATATATATATATATATATATATAATATATATATATATATATATATAATATATGTATATATATATATGTATTTATTGTTATTTGCTTATCCTATGGAATTTTCAGTTCTGTATCAGAAGAGGCAGAGGGTGAAATGCTTCTATGTGTGTGTGTACTTACCTAATTGTACCCCCTAATTGTGCTTGCGGGGGTTGAGCTCTGGCTCTTTGGTCCCGCCTCTCAACTCTGTGTGTGCGCTGGGGGAATGGGAATTGTTTGGTGGTTCTGCGCCTTATCCAGCCTACCTTCCTGAACCAGCCATGGGGACTACCTTCCTGAACCAGCCCTGGGGACTACCTTCCTGAACCAGCCCTGGGGACTACCTTCCTGAACCAGCCATGGGGACTACCTTCCTGAACCAGCCCTGGGGACTACCTTCCTGAACCAGCCCTGGGGACTACCTTCCTGAACCAGCCATGGGGACTACCTTCCTGAACCAGCCCTGGGGACTACCTTCCTGAACCAGCCCTGGGGACTACCTTCCTGAACCAGCCATGGGGACTACCTTCCTGAACCAGCCCTGGGGACTACCTTCGTGAACCAGCCCTGGGGACTACCTTCCTGAACCAGCCATGGGGACTACCTTCCTGAACCAGCCCTGGGGGCTACCTTCCTGAACCAGCCCTGGGGACTACCTTCCTGAACCAGCCATGGGGACTACCTTTCCGAACCAGCCCTGGCGGCTACCTTCCTGAACCAGCCCTGGGGACTACCTTCCTGAACCAGCCCTGGGGACTACCTTCCTGAACCAGCCCTGGGGACTACCTTCCTGAACCAGCCCTGGGGACTACCTTCCTGAACCAGCCCTGGGGACTACCTTCCTGAACCAGCCCTGGGGACTACCTTCCTGAACCAGCCCTGGGGACTACCGTCAGCAGCTTACACTCTGACTGTCAACACTGAGTTACTTCCCAGTTAATCTTGAACTACCGCCATGAACTACCGCCATGAACTACCACCATGAACTACCACCATGAACTACCGCCATGAACTACCGCCATGAACTACCGTCATGAACTACCACCATGAACTACCGCCATGAACTACCGCCATGAACTACCGTCATGAACTACCACCATGATCTACCGCCATGAACTACCGCCATGAACTACCACCATGAACTACTGCCATGAACTACTGCCATGGACTACCACCATGAACTATCACCATGAACTACCACCATGAACTACCACCATGAACTACCACCATGAACTACCGCCATGAACTACCACCATGAACTACCACCATGAACTACCGCCATGAACTACCGAAATGAACTACCACCATGAACTACCACCATGAACTACCACCTGAACTACCGCCATGAACTACCGCCATGAACTACCGCCATGAACTACCACCATGAACTACCGCCATGAACTACCGCCATGAACTACCGCCATGAACTACTGCCATGAACTACCATCATGAACTACCACCTGAACTACCGCCATGAACTACCGCCATGAACTACCGCCATGAACTACCACCATGAACTACCACCATGAACTACCGCCATGAACTACCGCCATGAACTACCGTCATGAACTACCACCATGAACTACCACCATGAACTACCGCCATGAACTACTGCCATGAACTACCACCATGAACTACCACCATGAACTACCGCCATGAACTACCACCATGAACTACCGCCATGAACTACCACCATGAACTACCACCATGAACTACCGCCATGAACTACCACCATGAACTACCACCATGAACTACCGTCATGAACTACCGCCATGAACTACCACCATGAACTACCGTCATGAACTACCGCCATGAACTACCACCATGAACTACCGTCATGAACTACCACCATGAACTACCGCCATGAACTACCACCATGAACTACCGCCATGAACTACCACCATGAACTACCACCATGAACTACCGCCATGAACTACCACCATGAACTACCGCCATGAACTACCGTCATGAACTACCGTCATGAACTACCGCCATGAACTACCACCATGAACTACCGTCATGAACTACCACCATGAACTACCACCATGAACTACCACCATGAACTACCACCATGAACTACCATGATGAACTACCGCCATGAACTACCGCCATGAACTACCATGATGAACTACCACCATGAACTACCACCATGAACTACCGTCATGAACTACCGCCATGAACTACCGCCATGAACTACCATGATGAACTACCACCATGAACTACCACCATGAACTACCGTCATGAACTACCGCCATGAACTACCGCCATGAACTACCATGATGAACTACCACCATGAACTACCACCATGAACTACCACCATGAACTACCACCATGAACTACCGCCATGAACTACCATGATGAACTACCACCATGAACTACCACCATGAACTACCACCATGAACTACCGTCATGAACTACCGCCATGAACTTCCTCAATGAACTACAATTACCTTCCTTGTGTCTACCAATACCTCCCTACCTTGTGCAGTCCCCCAGAGTGCAATATCTCCGCGGCCCGGTTTCTTACAAGAACTTCAAGACGATGGTTTGATCAATCAGGCTATTAGCCGTAGGTGCTCGCACTCTAACGTATAAATCACAGCCCGGTTGATCAGGTGTTGCTTTATCAAGTTCTCCTTAGAGGGAGAATATTGACAATTCTTCTGAATATTTCTGACTCTCTGCACGTATTTGAAGTTTCAAATTACGACGTTTTATTCAGAAAAAATGCTGTATATTTGTATATATATATTTTGTATGTATTTTTTTGTATATATTTGTGACAACAACGATTTATCACATTTTACCCCCCCCCCACCCTGCAGTTTTCACAATATAGGAAATATCGCAAATCTGACGCGTGAGCGAGTTTTTTGAGCTGAATTTCGACTCTTGGCATACATTTGTAGTTTTGCTCAAATGTATCATAAAAATGTATCTGCCCGCTCTCCAGGTGAACC
>WNGS01000079.1:158296-168936 GCA_020271785.1 Procambarus virginalis | reverse complement strand
CTGGTGGCTCAAATAAGAATCGTCCGGAAATACTTAAGGTGTAAACTATAAAATAACTGTCAAGGGTTCAAAAAAAAAGGCAGGTGGTGTAAGAGGTCAGCTGGTGCAGACGTTCCGCTGGCTTCACGATAGGCAGCACAAAGAAGGGAGAAATCTGGCAACAGTGGGGACAACAACACGACCTTCCCGCGCCAACTGTGCCCGAATCTCTGGACAACGACAGCTTCTTCTTCGTCGTCCAGTAAGTCTGGCAAAGGGCAGGAAAAGCAGCCCCAGTGCACTAGAGGTCAGGGAAGTAGAGCCTCAGCGCAAGAGAGGGCAGGGAACAACAGCCTCCATGAAAGGGAAGGCAGGGGAAGGCAGGGGAAGGCAGGGGAAGGCAGGGAAGGGAGAGCCCCAGGGCAGCTGCCATGCCCAGGACAGCTAGAAGATTGGGCACAAACAGACTTCTCTTCCTTATAGACGCACTGTTAGCTGAGCACTGATCTGAGTGCCCATGAAATGATCAAGATGTTCTCCCACTGTTCACCTGGGCTCGATCCCTGGCCAAAGTGGAAACAACTTATAGGCACCAAGTTTTCTTTCTTCCACCACCAATTGATTGAGCAAACTGGTTTGAAAAGACTCCTTGGAAGGATCGTGTTCTATTAGACAACAATATACGTTGAATAACTAAATCTGGCCCAAGGGACTAGGCCTGAAGCTGACACAAGAACGAGTCACACAGCACGCTACAAACACCCCGCCCCCCCCCCCCATCGGATTTCAGAAAGCATAACCTAATCTAACCTAACCTGCTAGCTAAGTCTCTAAGCTAAGTAATCTAACCTAACTACTTTAACCTAATACTAATCTCAACAACCTAATCTAACACAACCTAACATAACACAGCCTAAGCTAAGGATATATATATACGGTTTAACAGTCTGAAAAGGAGCTTAATCGAAAAAACCTGTTTGTGACAATTTGGCCATACCACTTACCCTCCCCTCCTCCTAGGTCACAGTCTTAAGGAAGTAGTCATGTTGTGGGTGTTAGTGTGAGCTGTGAAGGACCTTCAGCTCTCTCCGTGATGAGAGGAGCTCACAGCGACCGTTCCCCAGCACTCCGTTCCCAACAGCGCCGTCTCCCACACAATCACTACTGTGCCTCGGTATCTTAAGGAGGGGGGGGTGATGTAGGGTCAAACAAAGACAAGAAACAATTCGACTAAGCTCATTTTCGTTACCAAACAGTATGTAGCGTTGGTTAGTAGGCTTTGAAATCCGTTTGGTCGAAAAAGTTTTGTGTCGAATTCCTGTTAAGTGAACTGCACGAACTTAGTTCACCGCACCCCCCACCACACACCGGTTTCTAATAATTTATTAAATAAGCTTAGAACCAATCAGGAGGAGGGAGGCAAAGATCGCAGACGAACCATTCCCCGGCTTTTCCGGGCGCGAGTAAAGATAGACCGTCTCTCTCTCACAATGCAGACTCTCGACAAGATGTATAAAAAGATAACATCTCCAGTTACAAGGACGCTCCCAGGGGCGTTGCTCGGCAGAAAGTTCGCACCCAATAGGTATCGTTCCCAACTCTACACACACACGCGCGGTTAAGACAGTTGAGCTGCTGACTCAAATTAATGTGTCAACACGGCTGGCCAGCCTGGTGTTGCGTCAGCCACAAGCGTGTCCCGTCTCAGGAAGCAAACAACGCTGGCAACAAACCTACGACAAGATGTGTAACTCGTACCACGTACATGAAAACTGGTAAGATTTTCGATATAGTATTCATTCCTAACTAGATTATAAAACACAACAGTGGCCTTACGTCTTTCGTTCACCTTGCCTTCCAAGGTATACAAACCGCTCGCAAACGCCATTCTAATCGCTGGCTCTTAATTTCCGTACATCGAAAGGCTCGCTACCGGCCAGGAGTGCGCTCCCAATTCCCCATTGCACCGTTGCCTTTGCATTTCAAGACCGTTTCCCAGAGGCGAGGGAACGTAGAGGGCAGCTACACGGTTGTACGGATGCCCCATCGTTACCCTAACACCTGTTGACCCTCCTGAAGGGCACTACCGACCAGGCCAAATCTATGGCATATGAGAAATTTCCCAGATCTCTGCATTGTATTGACACAAGCGTGGTGGACGATCGTAACAGGGGATCCCGTGTTATCGCATAAACACCCAAGAACCATCAGCGCCTTAACATCTTCCTCTCAAGGCCATGGTAGTACCAGAGCCTTATAATTATGCTACACTAACCAAGAGGTTGAGGGATGGTGGTAGACAAGGCATTTCACTATTACTGCTTTCACACTATTCATCCTCAAATTAGTTTAAGTAGTCACTGGAACCTACAAAATTTAAGTCCTTCCAATCTTGACTGAAATTGTCCCTAGCAATTATATGTTTTGAGTAAGACCTGTCAATTGATAGGAGTTGCCTGCTGTGACTTCACAGATTTTTAGTAGAAATTGGGTATGCATAATCCTTATCTTGATTTAATTGGACGGTAGTTGTATTTAATAATGTGAGTGATTGGATATTTTAGGACATTTCTCTATAGTTCCAGACGTTCATTTAGTTTACATCGAGGCAATTTTTCCTTCCTATAAACAAGGTAAATTTAAGTCTTACGATGTAATAAAAATGGGTATAATATTTTCTTCTAGGACTAAATAGATATGGATATATATCTGGGAAAATATAGATATTCATATATGATGTATATATATATATATAGTTATATATATATAATAAATATATATATATATTATTATATATATATAACTGAAAATCTTCGACGTATTTACCCCGGAATTGTTTGTATTCTAGGTTGTATCTCGTCCTGGGGACCGTCATTTCAGGCTTGTTTGCATATATTTATATTACTAATATATATTAGTATAATATAATATACTATATAATAATAATATATCATATTATATATATATAGGGATATTACTTTAGGTTTAGATTTTGGGACGGAGAGCAGCGAGATAACCACTACACACTTCATAGCCGTAGTAAACAATAAATAATAGTTATAAAATGTATATACAGTTATCCTTAAAGATAAGGTACTCTGAGAGAGAACTTCCTATCGACATCAGCGGCCCGAGGATGTCAACACTCTTCCCCTACACATCCGGGGCACATAACTGGCCGAACCCTACACAGTGTTTCAAGAGAGAACGATCAACATCAGAGGCCCGAGGACTGTTCAAACACCTCTTCCCCCTACACATAAGGGGCACAACTTGCCGACCTCTCACGAGTGTTCAGAGAGAGAACTATCAACATTCAGAGGCCCGAGACTGTTTCAACACTCTTTCCCCTACAAATAAGGGGCACAACTGGCCCGACCCCTCACAGTGTTTCAAGAGAGAACTATCAGACATCAGAGCCCGAGACTGTTCAAACACTTCTTCCCCTATCACTAAGGGACATACTGGCCGAACCCCGTCACAGTGTTCAAGAGAAGAGAAACTAGTCAAACTCAGAGGCCCGAGACTGTTCCAACACGCTCCCGCTAACATAGGACAGAACTGGCCGACCCCATCACAGTGTGCAAGAGAGAACTCTACAAATACCTCCAAAGGTACCTGATCAACCAGGCTGTGATTCATACCGTCAAGCTGTGAGCAGCCGCGAGTCCAACAGGCCGGTTTGACCAAGTCCAACAAACGTGGAGGGCCTGGTCGACGAACCGGCCGCGGGGAAGCTAAGGCCCCGAAAACACCTCAAGGTAAGATGTTAATACAGTTGTTTACTAAATATAACAAAAACATGAGATTTATTTTCGGGCTGAGGAGAACCACCACCAGAAGGACTCCAGCACGTAAGTCCGACGTTTAGACACATCTTGGCAGAGCCCAGGAGCTAAGAGCCCTCAACAGTATTTACCAAGAGTGTTGTGGGCGGTGAGCCTCGTCTTGTCTACGTAGTGCCCTGCCAGCTCTACGGTAGAGCTTCTTCTCCAGGTAGCCCTAACATCTACCCTTGTGTACACTCTGTCCCTTGGCAGCACGTGAGAGCGACACCTGGCTCCCTGGGAGCAGGTGTGTTTAGTCCTGGCGCAGACAGGGACCTTTGACTCCATCACACCCTGGCTTCTCTCTTCATTGTTAGGTAATGTCTATTGATTTGTCCTCCCATCCTCCTTCCTTTACCATCTCCTCCTCTCTTTACCATCTCGTCTCTTTACCGTCTCCTTCTCTCTGGCTGTTGTATCCGTATATCTGAGTCTTATGCTTGCTTCCATAACAATGACCTGGCGTCTCTACCTTCCGCTCCGAGCTCCTCACAAGACACACCTCCGAGCATAACACAGTTGGGCCCCCGTCAGGCACGCGCCACCATCTGCATGCTGACCATTACCATTGTCCAATAATGACCGGACACACCGGCGGACGCTCCCATTGGTCGGCCAGAGAGAGAGAGCTATTCTTCAGTGCCCTCCCACTTCCCATTGTCCAGCAAATCATAAAGAAGAGTATGTGCTTTAATGAGACTTACTCCGCCTTCTGATTGGCCATGTGCCGCAAATCGGCTTGCCATCACATAGTAGATAGCCGACTACGCATGACTGGGTCCGGTGTGCTGCAGTGGTCCACGTGTGTGTGACTACGAAAGGATTGGAAAAACTTTGTCCGGAACCGTGTGTCCATGAGAAGGGAAGGAAATTTACCAATTGAAGGAAGTGCGTAGTCCACTATGAATATGTATCGGACAGGGAAAGGGATCATGAGGACAGGAGAGAGGATCTACACGGAAGAAACGATATCCAACTCCCTAATTTCAAATCATTGGGGGATCGAACACCTGCCCTGCAATAAGAGATGCCGTATGTTAGAGAAGAGTAATAATGATTAATTAAAACAAGTTATTGCATATAAATATTAATTTAATTAATAATAACTATTACTCTTCCTTCTGGGGGGTCATGAAGGAAGCTGGCCTCGGGTGAAAGTGGCTGTGACGATCACTGTCTGGAACCCGAAGGTGCGGGCCCGGACCGTCCCTCTCTCTAGGGGCTCGTGCCGCCCCAGGCTGTGCTTCAGGAGGCTGGGGTCGCTCTTGGCCCTTCCTTGGGTGGTTCTTCTCCGGCCCAAACCACGGCGGTCTCGCGGGTTTGGGGTCCCGGTGTCTTTTACCCAACTTCGATGTCCATCTCCGGAGCTGGAGGTGCCCCCTAGGGGTATGTCACCTTGTTGACCTTCAAACCTCGTTTCTCAATATACACTTCCTGAGACTTGATGCGCTGGAATATAGCACAATTTTATGTGGCATTGTTTGGTTCCATTGGAGAATTTCCGTGCGCTCGTGGAAGACCTGCTGCAATGGGGAACAGCTTCTCCCCGTATCGAACCCCTACCCTGGCTTTTGTGCCCCGGAGAGGCCACCGCAGACCGACAACCAGAGCGCAATGTCCATAGTCTCGCGAGACTGATGGATGCCTATTGTATGTTAGAGAAATATATGTTTTTCCTTTGCCCAGGAGAGGAAGACAAGGTAGGGGAAGGAGACTGGTGGGCCCTCGCCTCCTCCAGCATCACCAGGTAAACGAGGAGACGGTGGCTCCATCACCTGTTGACGACCTGTCCCACAGACAAAAGCCTATAAAATAGATCTTATCGTCCTTTTATCGTCTGGTAATGTTCACACTTCTTCATTACCAATGTCCATTACCCAGTAAATGCCTGGCCAACAGCAGGCTGTGGCCTGGAGAGCGGTGGGTCCACTAGAGCGGCCCACCAGCTGCCTTACCTGCACCACCACCACCCTTGATAAGTACCATCTTGGTCCTGTCTTTTGCAACTGAGGAAGTAATTATTAACGATAGAGAACAATATAAGCACGATGGTCACACGTGATTGTATGACTGCCATTTGCCTCCGACAGTGAAGGTCAGGCGTGGTGGCGCGCGCTGAGCATGTCAACAACACACCACACACACACACAACACACACACAACACACACAACACACAAACACACAGAACACACACACCCACACATACACACACACCACACACATACACACACAACACACCAAACATACACATACCACACACACACACACACCCACACCTATCACACACACCACACACATACACATCACACACCCACCCACACCACACACATACACACACACCACACCACATACACACCACACAACCCACCACACCTATTCCACCAGCTGAACCTCACTGCCACCACCTGAGCCTCTGCCATCATCTGAACCTCTCTGACACCAGCTGAGACTCTGCCACCAGCTGAACCTCACTGCCACCACCTGAGCCTCTGCCACCAGCTGAACCTCACTGCCACCACCTGAGCCTCTGCCAACAGCTGAACCTCACTGCCACCACCTGAGCCTCTGCCACCAGCTGAACCTCTCTGCCACCAGCTGAGCCTCTGCCACCAGCTGAACCTCTCTGCCACCACCTGAGCCTCTGCCACCAGCTGAACCTCTCTGCCACCAGCTGAGCCTCTGCCAGCACCTGAGCCTCTGCCACCATCTGAGCCTCTGCCACCAGCTGAGCCTCTGCCACCAGCTGAGCCTCTGCCACCAGCTGAGCCTCTGCCACCAGCTGAGCCTCTGCCACCAGCTGAGCCTCTGCCACCAGCTGAGCCTCTGCCACCAGCTGAGCCTCTGCCACCAGCTGAGCCTCTGCCACCAGCTGAACCTCTCTGCCACCACCTGAGCCTCTGCCACCATCTGAACCTCTCTGCCACCAGCTGAGCCTCTGCCACCAGCTGAGCCTCTGCCACCAGCTGAGCCTCTGCCACCAGCTGAGCCTCTGCCACCACCTGAGCCTCTGCCACCAGCTGAACCTCTCTGCCACCAGCTGAGCCTCTGCCACCAGCTGAACCTCTCTGCCCACCTGAGCCTCTGCCACCACTGAACCTCTCTGCCACCACCTGAGCCTGCCACCAGCTGAGCCTCTGCCACCAGCTGAGCCTCTGCCACCACCTGAACCTCTCTGCCACCAGCTGAGCCTCTGCCACCACCTGAGCATCTGCCACCACCTGAGCATCTGCCATCACCTGAGCATCTGCCACCACCTGAGCATCTGCCACCACCTGAGCATCTGCCACCACCTGAGCATCTGCCACCAGCTGAGCCTCTGCCACCAGCTGAACCTCTCTGCCACCAGCTGAGCCTCTGCCACCAGCTGAGCCTCTGCCACCAGCTGAGCCTCTGCCACCACCTGAACCTCTCTGCCACCACCTGAGCCTCTGGCACCACCTGAGCATCTGCCACCACCTGAACCTCTCTGCCACCACCTGAGCCTCTGCCATCACCTGAACCTCTCTGCCACCACCTGAGCCTCTGCCACCACCTGAACCTCTCTGCCACCACCTGAGCATCTGCCACCACCTGAGCATCTGCCACCACCTGAACCTCTCTGCCACCACCTGAGCATCTGCCATCACCTGAACCTCTCTGCCACCAGCTGAGCCTCTGCCACCAGCTGAGCCTCTGCCACCAGCTGAGCCTCTGCCACCACCTGAACCTCTCTGCCACCAGCTGAACCTCTCTGCCACCAGCTGAACCTCTCTGCCACCAGCTGAACCTCTCTGCCACCAGCTGAGCCTCTGCCACCACCTGAGCCTCTGCCACCAGCTGAACCTCTCTGCCACCACCTGAGCCTCTGCCACCAGCTGAGCCTCTGCCACCAGCTGAACCTCTCTGCCACCAGCTGAGCCTCTGCCACCAGCTGAGCCTCTGCCACCAGCTGAGCCTCTGCCACCACCTGAACCTCACTGCCACCAGCTGAACCTCTGCCACCAGCTGAGCCTCTGCCACCAGCTGAGCCTCTGCCACCAGCTGAGCCTCTGCCACCAGCTGAGCCTCTGCCACCAGCTGAGCCTCTGCCACCAGCTGAGCCTCTGCCACCAGCTGAGCCTCTGCCACTACTGAGCCTCTGCCACCAGCTGAGCCTCTGCCACCAGCTGAGCCTCTGCCACCAGCTGAGCCTCTGCCACCAGCTGAGCCTCTGCCACCAGCTGAGCCTCTGCCACTACCTGAGCCTCTGCCACCAACTGAGCCTCTGCCACCAGCTGAGCCTCTGCCACCAGCTGAGCCTCTGCCACTACCTGAGCCTCTGCCACTACCTGAGCCTCTGCCACCAGCTGAGCCTCTGCCACCAGCTGAGCCTCTGCCACTACCTGAGCCTCTGCCACCACCTGAGCCTCTGCCACCACCTGAACCTCTTTGCCACCAGCTGAGCCTCTGCCACCAGCTGAACCTCTGCCACCAGCTGAGCCTCTGCCACTACCTGAGCCTCTGCCACCAGCTGAGCCTCTGCCACTACCTGAGCGTCAGCCACCAGAGTAACTAGCCAGTATTGCCCTCACTTACCACTGCCATTTTCACTTCATACAAAAAGCGGCCCAATAACCCTGAGAAATACCTCGCGACTGCTGGAACACTCTTGTCACATAATTACCCTTGTTATTCCGGTACTGGCTTCTCCTAAGCAGTCATCAATAACTCTAAAAGTCCATTCCGGAGTTTTCTGTAAATGTTCTATACGAATATTGTCAAATCAAACTGTATAATAACATGACATTCCATCTTATCTTGAGATGATTTCGGGGCTTTTAGTGTCCCCGCGGCCCGGTCCTCGACCAGGCCTCCACCCCCAGGAAGCAGCCCGTGACAGCTGACTAACACCCAGGTACCTATTTTACTGCTAGGTAACAGGGGCATAGGGTGAAAGAAACTCTGACCATTGTTTCTCGCCGGCGCTTGGAATCGAACCTAGGACCACAGGATCACAAGTCCGGCGTGTTGTCCGCTCGGCCGACCGGCTCCCTGTGCGTACGTTTTGTACCATTCCTGTGCCAACCCTTACACTGGTTCGTTGTTTAGCCCCCGACACGATGGTTGAGTCATCAGGCCACCGGCCCTCCAGGAGGCAGGCCAGGCGACGTCTGGAAGGAGCCAGACGGTTTAGGCAGTCAGCTCAGGCGCTCCGCTAGGGGTAAACATCTAACTCTTGGTGAATTGCCACGGGAGCTCATTGAGAGATGTGATGTTTGGTGTTGGATGTCGTAGCACTGTATTTCATATACTATGTTGTTGTTGTTGTTGTTGTCAGTGTTGTTGTCGGTCATTGAGGTGAAATTAGTGTTAATACTTTTATTTATTTTGGCTTATAAATTACGTGTACAAACACAGTTGTATTGGGGATGTTAAAGTAACTTAAAGTAATTTATTTTATTGAATTTTACTTTACTTTTTAACTCTGGCTTTGTCTTGTTCTCCCATGTTCACATTGAAGCTTTATGCAAGGTAAAGTTTCATCCAATTTTTTGTTTTGTATGCTAGGTAGAGCAGACCAGTAGTGGGGCATAACCGCAGTACCTCACTTAAACGTAACACTCTTCCTTAGGACCGACGAAGGTGTTGTATAAGCTGTCTTCATCAAGTCGCTATTGCCACTCTGTAATCGCCGCTGGCTTGGTGCGGACTGCTAAGGAAGTCGTAAGAAAGGTTGGCTCTTGAACACGTTGACATTTCCCCCACGAAGCCCACCCAGCTGGACGTGTTCACCGCCACTCCCGGCACACCTCAACGGTAACTGCCAAAACTGGACTCATTAAGTCGTGGCTTGGAGCGAGTCAAGCTTCACAGATGCGGAAAGACTCTGGGATCATTAAGCCACAACGCCCAGCCCAGGCTGGAGTCTGCAGGAGGAGGATAACGTACCAGAAATCCTTGTGAGATTGGTCAAGGTTGACGCCAGTCTTAATATAACTACTGGTGTGTCTGAACAACAGGGAACACTGAACAACAGGGAACACTGAACAACAGGGAACACTGAACAACAGGGAACACTGAACAACAGGGAACACTGAACAACAGGGTGTGTCTGAACAACAGGGAACACTGAACAACAGGGAACACTGAACAACAGGGAACACTGAACAACAGGGAACACTGAACAACAGGGAACACTGAACAACAGGGAACACTGAACAACAGGGAACACTGAACAACAGGGTGTGTCTGAACAACAGGGAACACTGAACAACAGGGAACACTGAACAACAGGGAACACTGAACAACAGGGAACACTGAACAACAGGGAACACTGAACAACAGGGAACACTCCTCCCACCTTCATCTCATCTGGATCAACGACCCAACAACGGTATAGGTCGTCCAGGTATCAGTAATTAGAGAGAAAACGGGAGGTGACATTGTTCGATGCTGGAAACGTAAATGAATTGAAGAAATAAAGGGAAATACACTCACCATAGGGCCTTACAGCTGAGTGGACAGCGCTCGGGGTTCGTAGTCCTGAAGTTCCTGGTTCGATCCCCGGTGGAGGCGAAGACAAATGGGCAGAGTTTCTTTCACCCTGATGCGTCTGTTCACTTACAATCAGGAAACACACTCGTGTCTACTGAGTGGACAGCGCTTGGGACTCGTAATACTAGGGTCCGGGTTCGATCCCCGGCGATGGTGGAAAACAAATGGGCAGAGTTTCTTTCACCCTGATGCCCTTGTTACCTAGCAGTAAATAGGTACCTTGGAGTTAGATAGCTGTTACGGGCTGCTTCCTGTGTGTGTGTGTGTGTTTGAGGGGGGGGGGAAATTGATTGACAGTTGAGAGGCGGGCCGAAAGAGCA
>WNGS01000079.1:103191-113878 GCA_020271785.1 Procambarus virginalis | reverse complement strand
TGTGTGTGTGTGTGTGTATGGTGATCATGTCTTCTCTCTCTTCGAGTGAAGTGAGGCTTAACGCCATAAAGCTATCTTTTTAAGTCATACTTCCCAGCCCTGGGTGGCATACCTCTTCACTTTCTCCAACGTCGTTTGTGTGTGTGTGTGCGACTAGATAAGGAGTCCATGTTAGTACTGCATGTTCAAAAACTGGTCTGACGTATGTGGTATACGAGATCCTGAAGGAATCCGTATTCAGGTTGGCTAACCTTGCATATACAGCTGATGGTATCCGGTTGATGTGGGGATTCGACAAACAGGTTCGGCACCCCTGGGTTACCCTTCTGGTCCAGCTTGGCCACCCTGAGATCTCTCTTCTCACTATGACTGTCGTCTGTCGCTCAGGTATTTCCTTATCCACTGGAGCACCTTCCCTGTCACTTTACCCGTCTCTCCAGCTCTTGCACAGTTCATAAAATATATACAGTCTCTCTTCCCTTCTCTCTCTTGTCTGATTTATGACGCCCGGCCAGAAAATTCTTTCAAATTTGCGAGGCAAGATTACCCATCCCGTCCCATGCTGGCATTGCCATATGCTCCTATTTCTAGTTCTATTGGCCGGCCTTTCATTTTTTTTGGCATTTCGCATGATCTTGCAGGTAAGGGGAAACTGTCTTGTATCTAAGTAAAACATGTCTTTCTCATTTTGTATGGTTTTGTCACTACAATGGCTGTAATTCGCCGGTTTCCAATGGCTTGCTAACCGACCAGTACAGTACTGTAGCTTCGTGTCTCAGTATCTATAGTTAGATCCTGTTTACCTTTGTTGTGTCCAGCTGCAAGAGGCCGCTCCTTATGTCATCTCCAAGTCCTCCAGCTTGACGCTATCCTCCTCACAGCTGCCACTTTTCCTTCCTCTTCTGTAAAGACCCGGAATCTCCTGTCGAGTTACTAGCTCCTTTACCTGTCGTTCTCTGTGAGTGTGTCCGTCCCTCTACTCACTTTCATCACCGGTTGCCATTTTTAGCATTTTTTTCCTCCTGGTGAAGGGAAAGGGAATTATCAGGAGAAAGCGCCAAGTCATTGCGACTATATAGCACTTGGAAGGGGTCAGGATAAGGATTTGGGATGGGACGGGAGGAAGGAATGGTGCCCAACCACTTGGACGGTCAGGGATTGAACGCCGACCTGCACGAAGCGAGACGATCGCTCTACCGTCCAGCCCAAGTGGTTGTCAATAAATAATTAACTTGAATCGTCGAAGATTTGAACTGTGGGCCAGTGTGTACGAGCCCATCGCTCTACCAACTGAGCCACGACGCCCACAAAGAAGACGGTATTACATTGGGCGGAACTCTGGACTGGGAGGCTGCGGAGGACGCGCCCACATCTGAGCTACGACCTGGTGAGGGTCCGGAGTATTTTGTGTTCGATCTTTGGCTTCATCTGCTACGTTGTTCTGTTGAGGGATCTGTTACTACCATCCTGGGTGTAGCCATGGCTATGGTGGAGTCTGATGCGACACACACACACACACTCGCACAGGAAGGGGGAGGTGGCAGCAGAACAGTATCTTGGAGCGTCTTAAAAATGTTCCACGTCACAAGAGTGTGGATGCTTGCCTACCTGGCACTCTTCCTCGACCAGTGATTCAAGCGACACTGAATGCGAGGAATGTGGTGATGTTCCTCCTACCTGTGTCTGGGTATGTGCATGTCCCTGCATGCCTGTCTGTCTAACTCCCGTCTTTCCGTGACGCTAAAATAAGACTCACGTCCCTAAAAAGACTACTACTTACTTACTTATTCGACTCCTCCTCCTCCTCCTTCTCCTGTTTTTCCAGCTTGCTGTAGAATCACGACAATGACGGGCAGGAGTAATCTCGGCGGGGTAGTTATGGTCGTTCGTCCACGCGGAGTAAATGCCATAGTCAGATTTAATGCGCAAAGCAGGATTAAAATATTCTAGGATTCTCCCTAGCACACACACACACACACACACACACACACACACACACACACACACACACACACACACACACACACACACACACACACACACACACACACGCGCGTGTGCGTGCGTGCGTACGTGCGTGCACTGCAGTTCCATGCAAGTCAATGCCAATAGTTCCCATCATGGAGCCCAAGGGTCTCGCCCCATTCCCTAATACTGCTGGTTGATGAAGCTGGCGAGGTCAAGGGTCAGGTTTACCAAGTCACTCGGAGTGAGAGGAACGGTCTGAGTGAGGGTGCCGGCACCAGCCTGGCCTCATCTTCCCGGTGTTTACCTCACAACTTCCCTCACTAAAGATGAGAAATATTGCTGTCGTGACGGAGCTCCGCCTCGGGAATTTGAATGTAAATACACCTTTTTTTTTTAGCGTAAATAAGGTTTTAAATTGAAGAAATTTTTTGCATGATTTCTTTTTTTTTAAGATTTGAATTGAGATTCATGGAATGAGCATCGCGAAAGATGTATAAAATGTTGTTGAATTTGTGTGTGCGTTGTGCTTCTGATTGTTTGTGCATCGTGTGTCTGCGTATTTGCGCTTTATGCGTCTCAGTATGCGTCATGCGTCTGAGTGTGTGCGCGTCGTGCGTCAAAAGTCTGCTGATATTTATAAAACAAAACCATTGATTTACCGCACGACTTGCAGGAGATGGATGGATCAATGTTGACGCAAAACAAAGGAACTGAAACAATCAATTATCAAGGAACCATTTTGATTGTTTGCGTTCATCTCGTGGCTATTGATCTATTAGGATGTTCGACACCTGTCTAACTCACTTCTGATCACACCTGTTACAAGAGACACGTCAACGGTTCATGAGCTAATATGAATTAGAAGGGAATTTGGAGACGTTTGAAGAACTTGTTATGTCAGTTTAGACCTTAGTTGCTTGGAAGGTCAACTTAGATCCCTCCACACAACGAAACTGCGACGTTGCCACAACGTTCGGACAAGTTTTAACACCTAACAAGTTGTAACAACGTTCTAATGCGTCATAAAAACATTATAACAAGACGTAACAAGCAGAAATAAGAAGAGTTACGTTGTGTGTTCGTAGGGAGACTCGTCTGACACTTTCTTCGCCTTCAGTAAAGTTGAGATACGTTAATATGTGAAACTAATATATATATATATATATATATATATATATATATATATATATGTATATATATATATATATATATATTTATATATATATATATATATATATATATATATATATATATATATATGTAAATATAAAGTTGAGTGTTACTGTGATTGTTGTGAAGTGAGCGCGAGTGAGCACCTTCAATAGAGCACTGAGCTCTTAACAAGACTCACAACACCCAGAGAGGCTTGGGACTCACAAACACACCCACATACAAACACTCTGCCTCAAGCTAAAGTGGCACTTTGCATTCCCTCGCTCACACGCACTCTCACTCTGGATTCACTAGCACGTGAGTACTCTTCCCCCCCCCCCCTCCCAAGCCTGGCTGTCTGGCGTCATAAGTTCGGCTTCCTGGCAACTGGTAATCAAAACCTGATTCCTTACCAGCCTTTCTTATCTCTTATCTCCTGCAAATCTTACTCTCACGGCTATTCTCGTTTATCATCCATAGCTCGTTGTGTCGAGGGTTAATTCCCGCCTCTCCAGGCTCCCTGTTGCCGTGAGCAGTGGCTGACAATGGCCGACTAAGCATCCATACTTGGCGACTCAACACAACAGTGACAGGCTGTAGTGGACGTCGAAAGAGAGTCAGCAAGAGCAGCAATAATGCCACACTCGAGGAAGGGTCGACGGTGGGGCTGATGTATGCAGCGATCACATCGTTGCAAAGGCCAAAAATCCGGAGCTGGAGTAGAGGGTAACGGGAGTGAGTTTTTTGTGGTGAGTGTGAGTGAATTAAAGGGCGGGGCGGGAAATGACCGTGCTTGTCTCTGGCGCACACTAGAGGGAGGGGCGACACCCCCACGCCTCCACCCTCGTCGCCTCCTTCGGCCGCCGCACCGGCGGCAAACACCGCCCTAACCCACACTCAGCTGGGTTATCTCAAGCCGCATCTCTCGTGATGTCGCAGCCGTTCCACTACTGCGCCGCCGAAAGACCGCTTGCGGCTGTGGGAGGGCAAGTAGCGTGCAGGACTCCCTGCGCCGGCCGGCCGCCAGGCGCAGCCGCAGGCGACACCCACGCCGGCCACAGACAATTACACGACCAGAGCGGGACCAATCTTGTCTCCAGTAACGACTTACTCAACCCTTAAACCCCGAACTGGTTATTCTGGCGGCCAGCAACACTCCTCCTCCTCACGACCCTCCACGACGACCCTCCACGACGACCCTCCACGACGACTCTCTCGGCGGCGAACCAGCACGAAGTTGGCGCCAGAGAGCCGTAACCAGCTGTGAAAACTGGAAGACATCACGGACGACGAAGAGAATCAGTAATAGCGAAAATCCGTCTGGATACAAATATCCATGGAAATATAGAATGGAAACAACACAGGGCAAAGCAACAATTCAGACTGATTTAAGCAACATCATATCCCATTCCTGCTTTACTGCCTGTGAGGTTGTTGGCTGGGCCATGCCCCTCCCCCACCCCTTACCTCAGCCCCTCCCCCACCCACAAGCGTGGGCTACTAAACCTAGAGGCTGGGGAGTTGCCCACACACATCAGTAGAAACAAGCCCAGGAATCATCAACCACTGACGAAACATTTACATCCCTTCCATCCAACTCCTGCGGCTCCTTTGTTACCACTTATTTCAGTTATGAGCTCTGAAGCACTACCAGGTTGTTGATAATACTAGGAACCTTGGGCTGTACCACACTGGTGAGGCTGTGCACACTGGTGAGGCTGTGCACACTGGTGAGGCTGTGTGCACTGGTGAGGCTGTGGAACTGGTAGGAGCTGGTACACTGGTGAGCCTGTGTACACTGGTGAGGCTGTGTCACACACTGGTGAGGCTATGCCAATCCACTGGTGAGGGCTGGGTACACTGGTGAGGCTGTGTCACACTGGTGAGGGTGTGTACACTGGTGAGGCTGTGCCACACTGGTGAGGCTGTGTACACTGGTGAGGGTGTGTCACACTGGTGAGGCTATGCCACACTGGTGAGGCTGTGTCCACTGGTGAGGCTGTGCCACACTAGTGAGGCTGTGTACACTGGTGAGGCTGTGTCACACACTGGTGAGGCTGTGCCCACAGCTGGTGAGGCTGTGTCACACTGGTGAGGCTTGTGTACACTGGTGAGGCGGTGTCACACTGGTGAGGGCTGTGCACACTGGTGAGGCTGTGCACACTGGTGAGGCTGTGCCACACCGGTGAGGCTGTGCCACACGGGTGAGGCTGTGTACACTGGTGAGGCTGTGCCACACTGGTGAGGCTTTGTCACACTGGTGAGGCTGTGTCCACTGGTGAGGCTGTGCCACACTGGTGAGGCTGTGTCACACTGGTGAGTGTGTGTGCCACATTGGATGAGGCTGTTCCACACTGGTGAGGCTTTGCCCCACTAGTGAGGCTGTGTACACTGGTGTGGCTGTGCCACACTGGTGAGGCTGTGCCCACCTGGTGAGGCTGTGTCACACTGGTGAGGCTTTGTCACACTGGTGAGGCTGTGTGCACACTGGTGAGGCTGCACACACTGGTGAGGCTGTGTCACACTGGTGAGGCTGTGTACACTGGTGAGGCTGTGTCACACTGGTGAGGCTGTGTCCACTGGTGAGGCTGTGCCACTCTAGTGAGGCTGTGTACACTGGTGAGGCTGTGCTACACTGGTGAGGCTGTGCCCCACTGGTGAGGCTGTGCCACCCTGGTGAGGCTGTGCCACACCGGTGAGGCTGTGCCACACTAGGAGGCTGTGTACACTGGCGAGGCTGTGCCACACTGGTGAGGCTGTGTCACACTGGGGAGGCTGTGTTCCACCACTGGTGAGGCTGTGTCACACTGGTGAGGCTGTGTCCACTGGTGAGGCTGTGCCACACTGGTGAGGCTGTGCCCCACTAGTGAGGCTGTGTACACTGGTGAGAGCTGTGCCACACTGGTGAGGGCTGTGTCACACTGGTGAGGCTGTGCCCACTGGTGAGGCCTGTGCCACCACTGGTGAGGCTTTGCCCCACTAGTGAGGCTGTGTACACTGGTGAGGCTGTGCCACACTGGCGAGGCTGTGCCACACTGGTGAGGCTGTGCCACCCTAGTGAAGGCTGTGTACCAACTGGTGAGGCTGTGCCACACTAGTGAGGCTGTGTACACTGGTGAGGCTGTGCCACCCTGGTGAGGCTGTGTACACTGGTGCGGGTGCAACACTGGTGAGGCTGTGCCACTCTGGTGAGGCTGTGTACAACTGGTGGAGGCTGTGCCCCACTAGTGAGGCTGTGTACACTGGTGAGGCTGTGCCACACTGGTGAGGCTGTGTAAACTGGTGAGGCTGTGCCACACCGGTGAGGCTGTGCCACACTGGGGAGGCTGTGTACACTGGTGAGGCTGTGCACCACTAGTGAGGCTGTGTACCCTGGTGAGGCGGTGCACACTGGGAGGCTGTTGTGTACACTGGTGTGGCTGTGCCACACTGGTGAGGCTGTGCCCCACTGGTGAGGCTGTGCCACACTGGCGAGGCTACCCTGCTCCCTCCCTGCTACATCCCCCTCACCCTAGCTGGTGAGGCTGCTGCCACACTGGTGAATGTGCACATCTCTCTTTCTCCCCCTCCCTCCATCCCGCCCTTCTTGCCTATCCGCTACGGTGGGCCCTACTAATCTGGGTGAGGTGCTGTGCTCCGACCATCCTGTGAGGCTGTGCCCACCTTGGTGACTGCGGGTCCCACACTGGGGAGGCTGTCCTTCCCCCCATCCCTCCCCCCACCACACTGGGTGAGGCTGTGCACACTGGTGAGGCTGTGCACACTGGTGAGGCTGGTGCCACACTGGTGAGGCTGTGCCCCACTAGTGAGGCTGTGTACACTGGTGAGGCTGTGCCCCACTAGTGAGGCTGTGTACACTGGGAGGCTTTGTCACACTGGTGAGGCTGTGTCCACTGGTGAGGCTGTGCCACACTAGTGAGGCTGTGTACACTGGTGAGGGTGTGTCACACTGGTGAGGCTTTGTCACACTGGTGAGGCTGTGTCCACTGGTGAGGCTGTGCCACACTAGTGAGGCTGTGCCACACCGATGAGGCTGTGCCACACTGGGTAGGCTGTGCCACACTGGTGAGGCTGTCCCACACTGGTGAGGCTGTGCCACACTGGTGAGGCTGTGCCCAACACTGGTTAGGCTGTGCCACACTGGTGAGGCTGTGCACACTGGTGAGGCGTTCCAACACTTGTGAGGCTATGCACAGCACTGCCTGTGTTGAGGCCGCTCAGGTGATAGCTTACCAGCCCACGGTGCACCTGCTGTGATGGCCAGCACTGTGTGGCTCAGTGTTCCCGTACCCAGGTTAAGGGTTGAGGACATGACTCCAATATTGAGATGGATGCTCAAGTACAATAAAGTCATTATCAGGAAGCGCTACGAGCCCTTATCCACTAACACTTCACAGCCCACACAAGGAGAGTACATAGTTATTAGTGGAGGATACATTACGTATTTACATATAATCAACACAAAAGGTTCAGAAAATAAGTTGGTTTAACATTTAAGCATGTTAGTGGGTGGTGGTTGACTTTATTTCATACATAAACCCTCTGCCAAATAGCACTTAGTGGGCTCTTCTGTGAAGAAATTCACTACGCTAAAAAATTATGTGCCATGATCGAGACATACAAAGTTGTTCGATAGAGTATAGGCCTGCAAGATGGTCAAGAATGTAGAGTTGCAGGTGTAAGGTGAAGATGTTACTAATAACACATTCACTACGAGATTAAGGCAGCAACCGGAACAAGCTTGAGAACAAGGTAGCCGAGACTTATAAATGTGAGACTTGTGTGATAAATCTCTTATCACCTGTCAAGTGTTGAAAACACATGAATGGAGGAGAAGGAGATCGAGGCGGCCGACTAACAACTGCAAAGCAAAATCCCCAAAACCTGAAACTAATCCCAATATCAGCTAAGTAAAACGCGTTTTAAAACATGTGTTTTTTCATCATGCGCGCATTTGCGGAGTTTATTTGTAGAACAAACAAAAACACTGTTATGGTCGAATGTTTGCGAGAGATCCTGCTACCCACTGGTACATTCTACTCGACCCCCCCCCTCCTGCAGCCGGGAACTGAAGCAAGAGTTAGCAGCACTACCATTAACAGCATCAACACTCACAGCTGGAAGCAGTAGCAACAGCACGATGTGACCAATAATGAAATAATATATAATAATAAATATAAAATAATTAATATTAATAATGACAATATACTCGCAGCAACACCAACACAGTTCAGGTGGCCAGAAACAGGAATGATAATCCGGCGAGCAAGTACAGAGAGGAGCCCGAGTGCGCGGGCTGCCACTCAGCTGTACATATGTAACTGTAAACAATACCAACCCTCCACCTGGCGAGGCTGACTCATGGGGTTCAGGAACACGGTGGAACAACACACCAGGTAAACTGTAGACGGACAGCGTGTTCATCTGGTGAACTGGTAGTTAACAGTCTGGGGTCAGCATAGCGTGTTGGGAGGAATTACCTCGTCAGAATGGCTTTCATCAGACACCTTGTTTTGTCTCATATAGGGTAGTCTGTCTCTTGCGGTGACCAGCAGCTGGGCTGCTGTCGTGGACCGTCTCCTTGCTCCTCGTACCCTCCTTTGTCCAGCCTCTTGCCCTCAAGTTACCGCCCTAGTGTACCACACCCAGCACCTTCGCTACTGCAGTGACCCCAAACCCAACACAGTGATCCATAGTATTTACTCCCTCCCTCTTGACTGACTGCCCTGCAAGTCACCCGTCGCTCTGTTTGTCCCCCGTCGCCTCCCTCTACCTCACTATGGACCCCTTAGTGTTTGTCCCCCGTCAGCCTCCCTCTTCCTACACTATCACAGAGTGTTAGTCCTGTGCTAGTCCTTCCCTGGTGGTTCCCTGTTCTGTGCGGATGTTCATCCAGGGTAGCTCAAGAGATGCACAGGTATCCATCACAGCAGACCTGATCCGCTACTTCACCAGTTTATTGTCCAGCTCTCTCTCTCTCGTCTTGTAAGCCTCGACTGTGTTGTCCAGTGAATGTGTAGGCAGAGGGAGTAGAAGAGTGGACCTGTGCATGTTTACACTGTGTTCTCTGATTTTTTAACTCCCAGACATATTCAGTGGACATTTCTTATATATGCCCGCTATATCTGCCACACACCCGTATATGCTGTGTTATTGTGTACGGTTGGGATCCGACATTCCAGTATCTTTGCACATGTCTACGGTGATATATACATCTCTCGTCGTATATTCCAAAGGAGATTAGATTGAGTGCTTTGAGTCAGACTCAGTTTGCGTGCAAATGCCTCCCAGACTCCACGTGAAGCGTTAAGCACGTCTGCCCACGATGGCCTGACCATCTACAGCACTACAACACGTATACCACTGTAACGTTCAACTCTTCCAAGTGTCAGAATTCTGTTCCTTCCACATTACTTATATTCCAGACCTATAAGATATTAGGATGACGTTGGCCACTCGAGGTGGCAGAGGGTGTCGGGGGGGGGGGGGACCAAGAGTACCCAGACTGTAGTCTGTAGTCTGGAGTCTGGAGCTGTAGTCTAAGGTAGCACTGACGTGGAGACCAGGTTCCCAGGTCGGACACTATGTACACTATAAGCCATAGATGTATGGAACAAAAAGGAGGCCTGGTCGAGACCGGGCCGCGGGGACGCTAAGCCCCGAAAACATCTCAAGATAACCTCAAGAGAGTTGTGGTGCTCCCTTCCTGTCATTTCTCTTCCACAATGATCATGTCCTTCTCGTTATGTAGCCCATTCCTGTCACCTTATCACTTTTCTCACACCTGGCTGCTCGCTTTACCGTGCACCTGCTGCGCTCCCACCTTCCCCTACACCCTGTCATCCTTACGCTTCCCCTCCCCTCCTCTTCCTCCCCTACACCTGATGCTTCCCCACTCCCATACACAGTATGGGGGTCACATGTTGGGGGGGGGGGCAGCAGTGGTGGGGGGGTCAGTGATGGTGAGGTTAAATTATCTCTTGACAGGTGTAGATCCCCTTGACAGGTGTGGGGTGCTCTGGTGGGGTAGGATCTTCATTGACAGATGTGCCCCCGCCCCCCGGCGAGCAAGGATCCGCCTGACAGGGTGATGGTGACAGGTGTGTGGCAAAACACTGCATATCAGGATGATGGCAACGAACATCATTTCCTGTCCCTTGCTCAAGACGGTGACGTGGCCAGCACGTCGACCAGGGCTGAGGGAGTAGTGATAAGGTGGGAGGGGCAAGGTGGGGGGCAGGGCAAGGGGGAGGGGCAAGGTGGGAGGGGTAAGGGCGAGAAATGAGAGGAGACGGAAAGTGAAAGGAACGGAGGAGCGGGTGAGGTAAGAGCAGAGGAAATGAACAGAGAAGGAAGGGAGGTAGGTATGGGAGGCGGGAGGGGGAGGGGGTAGGGAGATGAAGTGGTGTGGGGGGTGCGGGAGTTGATGGGGAAGAGGTGGGGGAAGAGGTTGGGGAGGGGGGAGGGAGGGAGGGGGTGAGGTAGGAATGTAACGTTTTGAGGGTAAGGGAGAGGTGGGGGGGGGGGAGGGAAGGAAGGTAGTGCTTTGAGGCATGTAGGAGGTGAA
>WNGS01000079.1:36680-50487 GCA_020271785.1 Procambarus virginalis | reverse complement strand
AAGTGATCAACAATACCAGGAGGAGCGAGAAACAAATAGAGGCGGACCAAATTAATTAACCGGTCAACATCACAATACCTGTGATAGTTTATATGCTGAACCATTCCCAGGGAATACAGCCGGGGCTTTGGGCTCAACGATACCCCCAGAGTGCTCAGGGCTCGCTAGACCCCCACAAGCTTGCTCTTGACCCCCACAGCAATGCTAAACTATTTAAATTCACTTGTGCTGTTTCGATCTTGAGCACCTGCTCGCTACGCACTTCTCCTTAACAGAGCTCAGGAGAGATCTTCTGAATTAGAGGGCAATGAGGAGAACCATATGCGGCACGCCAGTTAGAAACGATAAAACATGTAACATTATTGGGACCGTCTCAAACTCTCAAAATGTACTCTTCGGAAAGGAGACGGAGAGAGGTATGAAATAATATATACATGGAAGACACTGGAAAGCCAGGTCCCAAATATGTACAGGTAAAAGTAACATACTGGAAAGGAAATGGAGAATAGAAGCAGTGAGAGAGGTGCCATAGGCACCAATCAGCAGAAGCAGGACGCTGGATACTCAGTTTTCTGTCATACAGGACTCAGCGAGTAACGGTCAACCATATAAAATCTAGTCCAAGTGCAGTTAAAAGCTCTGTACCTCAGGGTACAGTCCTTGCACCGCTGCTTTTCCTTATTCTCATATCAAATAGACAAAAATACAAGTCACAGCTTCGTATCATCCTTTGCAGATGACACAAAAATCAGTATGAAAATTACCTCGGCTGAAGACATTGAAAAACTTCAAGCTGATATAAATAAAGTTTTCGACTGGGCATCAGAAAATAACATGATGTTTAACAGTGATAAATTCCAGGTACTCAGGTACGATAAAAATGAGGACCTTAAACATAATACAGAGTATAAAACACAATCAAATGTACCCATAGTAGGAAAACAGCATGTAAAGGATTTGGGAATAATGATGTCTGACGACCTAACGTTTAGGGAGCATAACCAAGCAAATATTGCGACAGCCAGAAAAATGATAGGATGGATTACGAGAACTTTCAAATCCAGGGATCCCATCACAATGATTGTACTCTTCAAGTCACTTGTGTTGTCCCGTCTTGAGTACTGCTCAGTACTCACTTCCCCCTTCAGAGCAGGAGAGATTGCTGAAATAGAGGGAATACAGAGAACATATACGGCACGCATAGACGCGATAAAGCACCTAAATTATTGGGATCGTCTCAAAGCCCTCCAAATGTACTCACTAGAAAGAAGACGAGAGAGATATCAAATAATATACACCTAGAAGATACTGGAGGGCCAAGTACCAAATCTACACAGTAAAATAACAACGTACTAGTGAACGATATGGAAGAAAATGCAGAATAGAACCAGTGAAAAGCAGGGGTGCCATAGGCACAATCAGAGAACACTGTATAAACATCAGAGGTCCACGGTTGTTCAACACCCTCCCAGCGAGCATAAGAAATATTGCCGGAACAACCGTGGACATCTTCAAGATGAAACTAGATTTATTCCTCCAAGGAGTGCCGGACCAACCGGGCTGTGGTGGGTATGAGGGCCTGCGAGCCGCTCCAGGCAACAGCCTAGTGGACCAAACTCTCACAAGTCAAGCCTGGCCTCGGGCCGGGCTTGGGGAGTAGAACTCCCAGAACCCCATCAACCAGGTATCAACCAGTAAACACTGTCTGAACACCAGAGATCCACAGCTGTTCAACACCCTCCCAGCAAGCATTAGAAATATTGCTGGAACAAAGGTGGATGTATTCAAGAGGCACTTAGATAAGTTCTTGCTTGAAGTGCCGGACCAACCAGGCTGTAGTGGATACGTGGGCCACCGGGCCGCTCCAAGCAACAGCCTGTTGGACTAAGTTATCACAAGTCGATAATAGAGTAGAGGGGAATAGAAGAACTCTGGAAACCCTTTCCAGGTATGCTCCAGGTATGCCTGCGCTGCTACATGCCCTCTCCGAGCTACTGCTCTGGGCTCCGGCTGCGTTGCTTAATGTGTTACAACAACAAATTGTGTTTGAAAAGACTGCTGCTAAAGTCAAATGTGGTGAGCGGAGAAGCCATGCATCCAGTAGACGAGAGGAAGCTGGGATGACCGCCAAGCTGACCCAACACCCGTCACACCCTGAATATGGGTCAAGGTGACCACCTACTGCTGTAGGGCAACACTCCTCAAGTGTATCTGCCTGTCTACACATTACGCATGTATACAACACGCACGCACGCAAATACATATGTACACATACCTGGAGCATACACCTGGAGAGGGTTTCAGGAGGTTCCACTCCACCAGTACCACTGCCACAGGGGGAGATGTGGCAGTAGACAGGGGGAGGTGTAGCAGTAGACGGGAGGAGGTGTAGCAGTAGACGGGAGGAGGTGTAGCAGTAGACAGGGGGAGGTGTGGCAGTAGACGGGAGAAGGTGTAGCAGTAGACGGGAGGAGGTGTAGCAGTAGACAGGGGGAGGTGTGGCAGTAGACGGGAGGAGGTGTAGCAGTAGACAGGGGGATGTGTAGTCTTCTCCCTCATGTCCTTCAACACACTACTTGTTCATGTCATCTCCCACCCTGACCCCTCATCTCCCACCCTAACATGCTCCAGCCTCACTACCTGGTTCACTCCGCTCGCTCCCACCTGCCGTATCAGGCGTAACTCGCCCGCCCACCCAACACCCACTTAACCGTCGGTGTATCCTTGATTATCCGACTCTCTGGGGTCCTGCGCGGTGTTGTACCTCCATTACTGAACATTTTAGTCGTGGCCGAGCTGTGGTTGACGTTGCTGTGTCGCCCTCTGTTGTTCGGGAGCGTCTCCTGTGAGGTGGGGGGAGGGGGTGCCTTAGGTGCATCCTGTGAGTGGTGCTTCAGGCCACATTCTCCTGTGAGAGGGGCGTGCCCAAGGGCACTCTCTCCTGTAAGAGAGGCGTGCCCAAGGGCGCTCTCTCCTGTGAGAGGGGCGTGCCCAAGGGCGCTCTCTCCTGTGAGGGGGGCGTGCCCAAGGGCGCTCTCTCCTGTGAGGGGGGCGTGCTCAAGGGCGCTCTCTCCTGTGAGGGGGGCGTGCCGAAGGGCGCTCTCTCCTGTGAGGGGGCGTGCCCCAAGGGCGCTCTTTCCTGTGAGGGGGCGTGCCCAAGGGCGCTCTCTCCTGTGAGGGGGGCGTGCCCAAGGGCGCTCTCTCCTGTGAGGGGGGCTTGCCCAAGGGCGCTCTTTCCTGTGAGGGGGCGTGCCCAAGGGTGCTCTCTGCTGTGAGGGGGGCGTGCCCAAGGGCGCTCTCTCCTGTGAGGGGGGCGTGCCCAAGGGCGCTCTCTCCTGTGAGGGGGGCGTGCCCATGGGCGCTCTCACCCATAAGGGGAACCTAAGGCGACCAAGGTTCAATAAAGACCTGTTGTTGTTTTAGATTCAGCTATTAGGAACAAAAATCCCAAGTAGCACGGGCTATGGCGAGCCCGAAGTGGACTTACCTGGCACAGGAACGGGGCTGTAACTTTTTTTTTTTTGAGATATATACAAGAGTTGTTACATTCTTGTACAGCCACTAGTACGCGTAGCGTTTCGGGCAGGTCCCTGGAATACGATCCCCGCCGCGAAGAATCGTTTTTCATCCAAGTACACATTTTACTGTTGCGTTAAACAGAGGCTACAGTTAAGGATTTGCGCCCAGTAAATCCTCCCCGGCCAGGATACGAACCCATGACATAGCGCTCGCGGAACGCCAGGCGAGTGTCTTACCACTACACCACGGAGACTTAAAAAAAGACCTGGTCTGGTTCCGATTTTATTGAATTTGAGTAAGGAGAAGAAGGGTGTACATTGTCTTCTGGGCACCTTGGGGAAAAAAAGGCACAAAAAAGGAAAAAGTCTTCTTGGCACCTTGGTTTTTTTTCCTTGGGGGCGGGGGGAAGGAAGGAAGAAATTATCAAGGGAAAGCGCCAAGCCATTACAACTATATAGCACTGGAAGGGGTCAGGAAAAAAAATTGAATGGGACAAGGGGGGGGGAAGAGTGTCAGGCATCTGATACACCAACTTCCTACCTTCACATACTACATTTTATGCCGGTATTTAAAGGTATGAATGAGGTAAGGCTTCGCTGTACAGCCACCTTGTCCGCTCTACTTACTAGCTACCAGTAGGGCCAAAATACATTTCCTTTATGACTACTTATATGAGCCTCTTCCACCCGCGAGACCCGTTATAAACAACCTATTCTTGTTTACGTTGACTGAGTACGTGTCGTACAGCGTGCCGGTCCGTCCTCCTGCTTGGATGGTCCCTGCCTCCCCTCCCTGCCTGCCTGGCAGGGAGGGAGGGAGGCAGGCAGGCAGGCAGGCAGGCAGGCAGGCAGGCAGGCAGGCAGGCAGGCAGGCAGGCAGGCAGGCAGGGAGGGAGGGAGGCAGGCAGGCAGGCAGGCAGGCAGGCAGGCAGGCAGGCAGGGAGGGAGGGAGGCAGGCAGGGAGGAAGGCAGGGAGCGTCATGAGCCCGGAGGCTGGGCAGGACAGCCCCACATAACATCACGCACTCACAGATCTGCGTCAGCAGCCTCTCTACAGTCTACAAGCTCCCTCTAGACTGTGTGACTGCTGGAACGTGTGGGATAGTGGTTGTGGTGGAGTTGTGGTGGGGTAGTGGTTGTGGTGGGGTTATGGTGGAGTAGTGGTTGTAGTAAGGGGGAGAGTAGAGGTTGTGGGGTAACAATTAAGAGAGACCATTGCTACGAGAATGGTATCACGTATTGTTGTGGTGGGGGTAGGTAGAGGCTCGTCAGCCTGCTGCTGACTGCAGGGTTGGAGATGTGGAGAGGCGGGCAAAATACAGGTTTGCAGTGGTGCACCCACACCAGCCATGTGTCTGTGCTTGCAAGCTGCGGCCTCGACCCCTCCGGGCCCTCACCACCCCTCCGGGCCCTCACAAGCCATGAGCCTCGCCCTCACAAGCCAAGAGCCTCGTGAAAGCCCAAGAGGACACTTGTTCAAATCGTAACCTAGTGGATGGAACAGTTAGTCTGTCCTTTATCCATTGGCTAAAAGGGGGAAGGGGTTCAGAAGACACATCTTCTATTGCCCTCCGTGTCGTTAGAGAACACCCGCTCCCACGCGATAGTGGTCCAAGAAGTGGGATACACTTATACCTATCTACAATTATATTTCAATAACTCCCGGGAGGTTTTTGACCTCCCAGGTCAATGTCAAGTCAGAGATCATTGTAAACTGTTTAAACCACTTGATTATGGTCCGGGATGGGCCGAAACGTCGTCACTTGTGTTATAATCAGCTGTGCGGATTTGGTCATCAAATGCTCGGTAACTCACCGTCTTCATGACGGTCAAAATTACAATTTCTTGACAATTGACGGTAATGACTATAATACGCAGGCAATGAGAGGTCAAGGTGCCATGAGGAGCCTGACACCAGGTCAGTTATGAGGGTCGTGTGTGAGGGCCATGCACCTCCTCCCTGCAAAAGATGAAGCGCTTGACTCTGTTGTCCCCTAAAAGGTCAACTAATTAAGGACCTCGTGTGACCTTGATGTCGTCATCGCCGCAAGCACACCATCCCCCCTCCCCCAGTCTGGCTACACCACACTCCTTCACACCCCACGTCCACTACACCCCCCTCCTCACCCCCTTCCTCTTCCCAATCCCTCTATATTACCCCATTTTCTTTCCCCCTCTCCTCCTCCTCACCCAAAACTCTTTATCTCTACCTTCTCTCTCACCTCTTTATTTGTTTTCTCCCTTCGACCTCGACTATCCCCTACTTCATTCCTGGTCTACACTTCTCATCTTCTTATATGTTTCTACCTATTCTGACTTCCCCTTTCCCTTCAACTCCATTTCTGTCTAAAGCGACCGGAAATAATATCTAATATTAGCGTCAAATGTGGCTGTACTAACGATCACTGGCGCCAGATCAACGTCTGACCTTTGAATTAGGTTCACACGTGCACGCAAGGCCGTGACCAGACAGGAGGACCACGTCAGGACTTGCTTGGTACTCTTAGTCTGTCTGCTATTCCTTCTATAGAAGAAAGGCTCACTCAACCGCCCCTCCGAGTCACGAGACCATGCCTGCCCTCCACACCCTCACAAAAGCAATGCTCTCAGGGGAGCGGGAAAGATGTTTACAGTTGACATAGTCAGCAAGGAGAAAACAGGAAAGTAAGACACGCCACAATCATAAAGACAATATGCATAGTTGGGAGACGATAGAAAGAAGAGAACAAATTATGGAAATGATATATATCAAGAGCGGTTTAAGATGTGAGCGCCTTCGCCTGAGGGAGGAGGCAGCAAGGACCACGTGCATAAACCACCACCGTCGCGCGAGGCAGCCAATGGCCGCATGGAAATATTAGGTACCAGTCGAATGTTAGGCCAAAAAAGAGCACAACTTAAAATATATAACATTTGATCATCACGAGCGGTTTTCTCCTCCATCACCACCTCTGGGGCCAGATTCACAAAGAAGTTACGCAAGCACTTACGAACCTGTACATCTTTTATAAATTTTTGACGGCTTTGTTTACAATTATTGCAGTTAATGAGCTCCAAAGCACCAGGAAGCTGTTTATAACAATAACAGTAGCTGATTGGCAAGTTTTCATGCTTGTAAACTGTTTAATAAATGTAACCAAAGCTGTAAAAGATTGAGGAAAGATCTACATATTCTTAAGTGCTTGCGTAACTGCTTCGTGAATCTGGCCCCTGACCTCCAGTCCAGTCCGATTTTCGTATCGTCGGCAAACTTGCAGACATTGCTGCTCAATCCCGAATCTAAATAATTTTTATATATAATGAGTAAGTGAGGTCCCAGGAGAGAGCCTTGAGGCACTCCACTTAAAACATTTCCCCATTCTGACTTAACCCAATTTATACTGTTTACTTTGGAATAAAAAACAATGTTAGTGGTTTGGAACAACACAATACGCGACAATGGATATATATAACAAGTCTAGACTTAAGAAAACCACTCATCAACCAGTCAATACTGGTCGGTGAATGGCTCCTGGGGTTATGGAACACATTACTCCCTAACATAATAGACGGGTCGCTGCTCGTATGGGCCAATACGCCTTCTACACTTTCCTGTATTGTTAGGTGAATGACAAGTGCATCAAGTGTAGGACGCCTTCCAACCATGGCAAGCGTTGCGAGCGTTGCAAGTCTGGTAAGGTGGCAAGCGTTGCAAGCAAGGCTAGGTAACGCAGTGTGACGTAATACCAGGTCCAGGGTCACAAACGCTCGCTCAGTAGTTGCCCGTGATGGTGGGTTGCTCCCCCCCCCCACCCGTTGCTCCCCCCCCCACCCGTTGCTCCCCCACCCCCACCCGTTGCTCCCCCCCCCACCCGTTGCTCCCGCCCCCACCCGTTGCTCCCCCACCCCCACCCGTTGCTCCCCCCCCCCACCCGTTGCTCCCCCACCCCCACCCGTTGCTCCCCTCCCCCCCCCCACACTCTCGGAGGAGTGATGGGGGGCTGGGGGAAGTGATGGGGGGCTAGGAGAGAGTGATGGAGGAGCTGGGGGGAGTGATGGAGGGGCTGGGGGGAGTGATGGAGGGGCTGGGGGGAGTGATGGGGGAGCTGAGGGATATCTTTACCAAACTTTGCAGGGTTACTGGTGGGTGTTGGGGGATGGTCACAGGGGCGATCAGGGTCAGCCCCCCCCCAATCCACCCCCCCCCACCCCCCCTTCATGGATCTGACGACATCGGCGAGGGAGGAAAACCTGCCAGATATATTCTGGCAACTGATTAGCACTCCGGAGGCTCACAACATACACACACACATTTGTGTAAGGAACCTGCGTTGATCAGGAACCTGTACACCTGTTGATTTACGGTCGAAAGGCGGGACCAAAGAGCCAGAGCTCAACCCCCGCAAGCACAAATAGGCGAGTACAATTAAGTGAGTACACACACACACACACACACACACACACACACACACACACACACACACACACACACACACACACCACACCACACACACACACACACACACACACACACACCAAGAAATACGGCCTCGGGCCTACCTTAACCGGACGTAGCAGTGAAGCACGGTATCTGAAATAAAAAGAGACACATTAGAGGAACATTGCAACACCAGAGACGGTCATGTGTAGACAGTAATGTATTCTATAAGAACACGACACTTGCTCTGGCCACTCCCGTCTCGTAACACCACCCGTCTAATTCCTCTTAGCATGTATTAATTTTAAAACGGTTTCTGCAAATGATTTGGAAAACAAATAACATTTTGAAGGCCAACTCTAAAGGGAGAGATAATTAATCTTTCAAACTCCACCAAACTTGTTTTAAAACTACAAAGCAAGAAAATAAATATAATGGGTAAATACCACCGTGACACACAGCCTGTAGCACATGTCTCCTCCTGGGCCTGTAGCACATGCCTCCTCCTGGGCCTGTAACACATGTCTCCTCCTGGGCCTGTAACACATGCCTCCTCCTGGGCCTGTAACACATGCCTCCTCCTGGGCCTGTAACACATGCCTCCTCCTCGGCCTGTAACACATGTCTCCTCCTGGGCCTGTAACACATGCCTCCTCCTGGGCCTGTAGCACATGCCTCCTCCTGAGCCTGTAGCACATGCCTCCTCCTGGGCCTGTAACACATGCCTCCTCCTCGGCCTGTAGCACATGTCTCCTCCTGGGCCTGTAGCACATGTCTCCTCCTGGGCCTGTAACACATGCCTCCTCCTGGGCCTGTAGCACATGCCTCCTCCTGGGCCTGTAACACATACCTCCTCCTGGGCCTGTAACACATGCCTCCTCCTGGGCCTGTAACACATGACTCCTCCTGGGCCTGTAGCACATGCCTCCTCCTGGGCCTGTAACACATGCCTCCTCCTCGAGCTGTAACACATGCCTCCTCCTGGGCCTGTAACACATGCCTCCTCCTGGGCCTGTAACACATGCCTCCTCCTGGGCCTGTAACACATGCCTCCTCCTGGGCCTGTAACACATGCCTCCTCCTGGGCCTGTAGCACATGCCTCTTCCTGGGCCTGTAACACATGCCTCCTCCTGGGCCTATAGCACATGCCTCCTCCTGGGCCTGTAGCACATGTCTCCTCCTGGGCCTGTAACACATGCCTCCTCCTGGGCCTGTAGCACATGCCTCTTCCTGGGCCTGTAACACATGCCTCCTCCTGGGCCTATAGCACATGTCTCCTCCTGGGCCTGTAGCACATGTCTCCTCCTGGGCCTGTAACACATGCCTCCTCCTGGGCCTGTAACACATGACTCCTCCTGGGCCTGTAGCACATGCCTCCTCCTGGGCCTGTAACACATGCCTCCTCCTCGGCCTGTAACACATGCCTCCTCCTCGGCCTGTAACACATGCCTCCTCCTGGGCCTGTAGCACATGCCTCCTCCTGGGCCTGTAGCAGGCCGTCTTCCTCTGTACACAAGAAGTTCCCAAACTGATGCCAGCGTCTAAGATTACCACACACTCGTCCAGAGGTACATTACACTTGGAGCATGCCCGGAGTGGCTTCACGAAGTTGCTTTACTCCCCAAGCTCGGCCTGGGGGCCAGGCTTATCTTGTTATAAGTTGATCTAGAAGACTGTTGCTGGGAGCGGCCCGCAGGATCACATATCCACTACAACTAGGTTGGCCCGTCACTTCCTACAGGCGCTTAGCCTATTGTTTCTTGAACACGTCCATTTTTCTTCCAGTATTGACAGAAAACACGAAATTACCAGAGACAGGGAAGGGAACTATCAGAGAAAAGTTCCAAGCCATTACGATTATATAGCACTTGGAAGGGGTCAGGATAAGGATTTGGGATGGGACGGTAGGGGGGGGGGGGAGGAGGAATGGTGCCCAACCACTTGAACGATCGGGGATTGAACGCCAACCTGCATGGAGCGAGACCGTCGCTCTACCGTCCAGCTCAAGCGGTTGGGCATTACCAAAGACAGAGAAACATTATTTTTCAGTAATTATTCTTATTTCCAATAAGACCCCCTCACGAAGGCGGTGTCTTGGCGACACCACCTTCGGGCTCCGGTACACTTTCACAATGAAAGAGAAAACTTACAAAAAAATTAAAACAAGGGTGGACTGATGTAAATATCGTCGACTGGTCTGGCCACATTTGAAAGTCATCCTGCCCTCATTAATAAAGAGTGTTGACTCCCAACGGTGGTACCCTGCTGCGAATTTAAGATTGCAGCTTGCAACATGCATCTGTGCACAGCGTGGCTAAAGTGATATCACGTATTAATGCGCGTCGGGTCAGTTGTTGAGGAAGCAAGCCGGGAACGGCGACCTATATGGACGCAGTAACGGACAGAGACGTCGTGAAAGTCGTGAAGTAAGGAGAGGGTGACGAGGGTGGTGGGGGCAGCGCCCTGGCTCTCTTGGTCTGACCGGAGCAGCGATGACTGTGTTGATGAAAGTGTCAGCAGCGTCGCCATGTGTGCGAACCTTATTATCACGAGAGCAAGGAAAACAACACACACACATAGTTTAACATTAAGCGTTTTTTTCCGGGCTGGAACCAACCTGTCGTCCTCCAAAGAACGTCGCTTTTCGCTCGTATGCGATACACAAGGCCAAAAAATGGTCGTAGTAGAAAATGGAAGCGGCTCGTGATTTTTTACTTGATTGTTGCCGCCGAAGGCGGCTAGTTTATTGTGCACCCCATACCCATCCTGTGAGCGGTAGCGCAAAAAGCATTACAGAGGGCACAAAAGGTCTTTATCAGACCTCATCTTAGATTATTACATAAGCAATTTCATCTATCCTTCACACCTTATAGTTACAATGTCAGCTAATTACAGAGAAAGTGCTATTTCAAGAGCTACATATTTACAGTAAGTTATTATACATTAATGGTAGGTCTTATCGCTAATACATAATAGTTTGACCAATGGGGATATTACAGAGTCAAAGGGTAGCTTCTGTTTATTATTAGTCCTCACAATACACTACTTGTTTCTGAATCTCATATGTCGTTCATCTACTGGAAGCGAAATGTGGATACAGTGCAAGGATTTCAGGTAATTTATCCATGGTAATAAGATAGGTTGCCATATCATACAGAGTGAGCTTAGATTTATCTCTAAATGGCTCAATTTTACTACAATCCAAGATATAGTGTTCGAGTGTGTGTGCCTGTCTTTGTCCACACACTTTACACTTTACTTCATCTAGATCCCTGTACAAGCCGAACTGCCAGAGATACTTGTAGCCAAGTCTTATACGAGCTGTGACAACATCTGTTAGTCTACTGACTTTGTTACTTGCCCCATACACATGTTTTACTTCACACATTTCATTGTGATGAACAATGCACCTGCTAGTTCCAGTTTGCACAGTTCTACTTCAAATCCATCCAGGAGTTCTAGTCTAATGACACTTTTAAGGGACGTATTTGATAAAAAGTGACGTACTGTCCCGTTTTCTGTTTTTGGTCCTCCGGTAGGTTAGGATAAGGGCACATTACATTGACAGTTTTCTTGACGTTGAGAAACCTTAGGAGGACGGGCTTCTGGAACAATAAGGTGGAAATAGGGGCCACCATTTGAGCTTTTCTTAGACGATCTAATTAACACTATACTTTTCAGGTGGGCGAGTATGGAATTGAGAGAAGCGTCGTTCACTGCTAAAGGAGGACGCTCTTGACCTTGACAAAACACTGGAACGACTGGAAGAGCCAGAGCAAGCTAGTTCAACAACACGACCACCACAAAACTAATGCAGCTCGAGTCAACACATCAATCAAAGATCAAATCCAAGCAAATTAGACACTCCGGCACAGTGGTTGATACCAACCGTGTTTACAGCTTACCCCAACACTGTCCATCACGGCCCTTGGGACCAGACCACCAGGCTGGGTCGTGCCTCGAGGACCAAGCAGCTAAACTAAGAAGTAGGGCTGCGGAAGCTGGAGAATCTCCATGGAAAGAATGCCGGTTTGAGTGTCATGCAGCCGCACGCTGCAAGTGTTGCCACACTCTCCACCCAGCCACACCATTACCCGCTCTCATATTTAACCGTTAATGGCCCCCCTCCCCCGTCATTCACTGTAACACTTAAGTACAAAACACAACAATGAAACAATCATAACAGCTCTCCTTCGTGGACGGCGGACGAGCGTATGAGTAACGCTGAGATGCAGTAATATTTTAAGTTTTGTTGTTCCATGCTCGAGTGACTGGCCGGCGGCGAGGAGCAGGGACAGGTGCTGCTGCTGCCCACTGGCTGGCTGGCTGGCTGCCCTCTCCTGCATTAACCAGTCATGAGGTGCTCATCTATACGTGCAGGCCACTGTATGAGGGTGTGAGGGGGTACTCTCCGTAGCTCTGGTAGTGTGGGCGCTTCGAATAATCGACCATTTGTCGACAAATATTAAGAGATTGCGAGATGAATGTTGCGCGGACTGGCGCCTGCTCTGGCGATGGTGGTGGGCAGAGTGCTAGGGGATCATCTCGAAGAAGAAGGTAGATTGAAAATCCACTGATATTTGACTCTAGGGAAACAACACTTGGGTATAATGATGGTAAAACAGTGGGCAGTGCTTCATAGCAAGTTACACTTCTAGTGGGAATACTTCCGAAAACTTATTATCTGTGAACAAGAGCGGTACTTGTAATACTGGAAAAATGCAAGTGCGACAAGTGAACCAACTACATGGCCATGTAGGTTGGTTCCCTGCAGTAGTGGAGCTCCTCTGAGAGCGAGGCGAGAAGCATCTCACCCTCGTGCTGGCTTCGGCAAATACTGAAGACAAGGTTAACGTTATTTAGAAGTCAAACAAGCTGAGGGAGCAGCAGGTGGAGACGATGACCTCACCAGGGCGCGGCTGGTCATAGCTTATACCTACTTGAAGCCTGCGACCGTCCTGGACGCAACTGGAGACGGCACGCGTCCAGTCGCAGCCTTTAAGGTCACTCGAGATGAAAACTTTCTGCAGCAGAAGTCAACTCTGCGAGGAGCACAAGCGCTCCCCAGCAACAGCTCCGTTATGCTACAAGTGTCGTAACAGGGAAGAGACGGTATATATTCAGTATAGGTAATCCCGAAGCCCAGCAGCACCCCCGAGAGCAGCTGGGGTCGCCGCGGCTCACTCCCCAAGACGACTAAACAGTCTCCACGGCAGGTCAAGGAGGACACTGCCCAGTTCCTGCTTGGACGCGTCTAGGGGGATGATCTTGTCTATGATGCAACAGAACGGGAAAATACTGTTGCTTTCAGTACAGAATGCCCTTCCTTGCCTTTGTTTTTATTTACCATTTTGACTATTACATTTATTAGTGTTTATCTTCACTATCCCTCCGTGTCCAGCTACACACTGACCTCCCGGGATCATCAACGCTCGACCTTTCTGTGTCCACCTACTTCATTAACGACTTAAGAGGCGTTATTACGTCCCAGAGACAAAGTCCTTAATGAACTTGGATTACCGGGAACCACGCTCCGACAGCCAGACGCCCGTCACGACAAAACGCAGAAATATAATAGAAGCCAAGTGGGAAAAAAATTAAGTGGATGCAAATTTTTGCAACCATCAACCTTGGCCAAGAGTTCGAGGTGCAAATAGAATCACGCCGAAGTCGGAACATATAAACAGACGTCAAGTTGAAAGATTAAGACAAGCGCTGTGTCGAGGACAAATGTCTTGTGAGGAACTGGCAACAAGTAGCTGAGGGAGTCCAGTTTACATTGAATATTAAACAAAAGAAACACGCGTTTAACCGAGTTCAAAACACGAGCGGTGCGCTTGAAGGAGAAGCCGCTGTTGCGCAACAGGGGGG